>ML292140.1:0-48448 GCA_005239495.1 Nicotiana undulata
CAGATCAGGGGTGATCAGCAAACCTCGAGGAATATTAATTCAATAAATCTTAACAATAAAAGATATGCGGAAGAAACAACGAATTGTCAAACTGAGGCTCATCAACCAACAAGTATGGAACAAACTTCTTATCAGCTACGTACCAAAGAATAGATATTCTAATAGGTACGGAAGAGGATAATGACAAAACAAATCATGTAAACATCAAGAATGATCCAGAACTTATGGACATAGACTCCAGACCAGATTTCATTCATGAATAAGAAGAAGAAGAACGTATCAAAACAACTGCTGAAGAACTCGAGGTTGTTCCCATCTCAGAACAAAATCCCGAAGGGAAACTTTACATTGGCGTAAAATTGTTAGAAAGACTAACTCCAGAACAAAAAGGTACGTTTGTCAATTATTTAAAGACTAATGAGGATTGTTTTGCGTGGTCCCATTCGGATATGATAGGTATCCCGCCGGAAGTGATGACTCACAAGTTAAATGAAGATCCATCNATCTTTCAAGAATCAAGTGATCGATGAAGAAATTCAAAAGCTTTTAAATATAGGGTCGATTCGAGAGGTAAAGTACTCTGACTGGCTAGCTAACACCGTAGTGGTACCCAAAAAGAATGGCAAATGGCGAGTATGTGTTGATTATACTGATTTAAATAAAGCGTGCCCTAAAGATTCATTTCCCTTGCCACATATAGATCAAATGATCGATGCAACCGCGGGTCATGAATTGTTAAGCTTTTTAGATGCATATTCTGGTTATAACCAAATCAAAATGGACCCCTTGGATGAAGAAAAGACTTCTTTCATTACTAACCGGGGGACTTATTGTTATAATGTTATGCCCTTTGGGTTAAAAAATGCAGGTGCCACTTATCAAAGATTAGTGACAAAAATGTTCCAAGAACATTTGGGTAAAACAATGGAGGTTTACATCGATGATATGCTTGTAAAATCAATACAATCAGTAGATCATCTACAACATCTCTCTATCACTTTTGATATTTTACGCAGGTACAATATGAAACTCAACCCAGAAAAATGTGCCTTCAGAGTACAATCTGGTAAGTTTTTGGGATTCATTGTGTATAACAGAGGAATATAGGTAAATCCAGCACAAATAAAAGTTATAGAAGAAATACCTGAAATCTTGAGAAATAAAAAAGAAGTCCAAAGATTGACAGGAAGAATAACAGCTCTAGGGATATTTATTTCTAAATCTTCCGAAAAAAGCTTTAAATTCTTTACAGTTCTCAAAAAGCAAAATCAGTTCGAATGGACTGAAGAATGTCAACAGGTTTTGAAAGACTTGAAGGTCTACTTGTCAAAACCACCATTGCTATCAAAGCCAAAAGAAGGAGAAAGATTATACATCTACCTGGCTGTCTCAGAAATTGCCGTAAGTGCAGTACTGGTAAGAGAAGAAAGAGGTAAACAATCTCCCATTTATTACGTAAGCAAAACTTTATTAGATGCAGAGACTAGATATCCACATCTAGAAAAATTAGCTTTAGCATTAATAATGGCATCAAGAAAATTGCGTCCTTATTTTCAATGTCATCAAATTACTGTCGTAACTTCATATCCTTTAAGGAATATTTTGCATAAACAAGAACTGTCAGGAAGATTAGCCAAATGGGCCATAGAAATAAGTGAAAATGATATAACATATCAACCAAGAACTGCAATTAAGTCACAAATATTGGCCGACTTTATAGCTGACTTTAGCAGTAACATTACTCTCGAAGTAGAAAAAGAATTGCAACTTTGCAATGGTATAAACCCAGGTCAGTGGACCCTATTTACAGATGGTTCATCTAATATAAAAGGAGCAGGATTAGGTATTGTCCTAATATCACCCACGGGTGAAAAGATACGACAAGCAATCAAATGCTATCCAATAACTAACAATGAAGCAGAGTACGAGGCTGTTATTGCAGGTTTAGAATTGGCACGAGAGTTGTCAATCGAACAAATCAAAATCAACAGCGATTCCCAACTGGTGGTAAATCAAATACAGGGGACTTACATCGCTCGAGAAACTCGAATGCAACAGTACTTAGAGAAGGCGCGAGAACTTATGAGACACTTCAAAATGTAGGAAATAACACAGATACCTAGAGAAGAAAATGCTGAAGTAGATGCATTAGCCAACCTTGCAGCAGTTACGAACGTAACCAATAAAGACAACATTATCGTCGTACACCTCTTCCATTCGACAGTCGATCACAGCAAGAATGAGGTATCTTTCAATAATCTAACTTGGGATTGGAGAAACGAAATTCTTAACTTTTTGTAGAACGGTATCGTACTTGAAGACAAAAAGGCAGCTCAAGCGCTCCGCCGCAAAACAACGAGATATTGTTTAGTTCACAGCACCTTGTATCGCAAAATGTTTGGAGGACCCCTAGCTAAGTGCCTCGGACCTAACCAGACGGAGTTCGTGATAAAAGAAGTCCATGAGGGCCACTGTGGAAATCACGCAGGTGCAAGATCTTTGGTAAAAACCTTAATCAGAGCAGGATATTACTGGCCCAAAATGGAAGAAGACGCGGAAAATTTCATATCAAAATGTGATAAATGTCAGCGGTTCGCTAATAAAACACATCAGCCAACTGAATTGTTACATTCTATTATATCACCATGGCCCTTCATGAAATGAGGAATGGACATAGTAGGACCTCTTCCCCCAGCTAAAGGCCATGTACGGTTCCTACCTGTACTTACTGATTATTTCACAAAATGGGTAGAAGCAGAAGCATTCAAACATGTGCGAGAAAAGGAGGTTAAAAGTTTCTTATGGAGAAATATAATATGTCGGTTTGGAATTCCAAAGGAGATCGTGTGTGACAATGGCCCACAATTTATAGGCTCTCAAATCACAGAATTCTTCGACAGCTGGAAAATCAAACGGATTACATCAACACCATATCATCCCGTAGCTAATGGACAAGCAGAATCCACGAACAAAATCATCATCAATAATATAAAGAAACGGTTAGACAGAGCCAAAGGCAATTGGCCCGACGAATTACCAGCGGTACTATGGGCATACAGGACTACATCAAAAACAGCTACGGGAGAAAGTCCTTTCGCACTTGTTTATGGCTCTGAAGCATTAATACCTGTGGAAATTGGCGAACCAAGTCTTAGAGTAACGACAGCTACGGAACAAACGAATGATGTCGAACTCCAAACCAATCTAGACCTACTCGAATCACGAAGATATGCGGCCTTAATACGGATGGTAGCTCAAAAGCAAATCATAGAACGATACTACAATTGCAAAGCTCACCTAAGGTATTTCAAAATTGGAGACTTTATGCTTAAAAAGGTCTTCCATTCAACAAAGGAAGCAGGAACTGGCAAACTAAATCCAAATTGGGAAGGTCCCTATAAGGTCCGAGGCATAGCAGGCAAAGGCGCGTACGAGTTGGAAGCCATGGACGGCAGGATTCTACCAACAAGTTGGAACGCCATCCACCTGAAGAAGTACTATTTCTGAGGAAAAGAAGTACCCCCGGTCAGGTACCCCATGTTAGATTTTATTTTTGAATATTTAAAATTTTACTAACTTTTTTAGATGATAGGCAAAAAGCTAACCCATCACCAGATGATGACATTAGACCTGCAAAGACGCGAGGAAATAACATAATTCCCGGTCTAGGGTTACACTTTCTGATGGATATTTTAAAGGGTTAAGCAGTCATCATCTAAAAAAGGTATATACCTTCGAGTCCGGAATGTTTTCCTTTTTCAGGGAAAGGACCACAAGGAAGGAATAATCAAGTGCTCGAGATCTCATTCTTCAACGCTCAAACACTTGGGGGACTATATAATATGGAAGGCTAAAAAGATGCAAAAACTGCTAGAAGTCAGAATGCTCGAGCCTAAAAAAACCATTCATCCAACAAGTCAAGTGACACGAGCAAAAGAACTGAAGACTCCGGCACGAAAACTGCGAAAGCCTACTCTAAAAACCCTCGAACCATGTTCAGGTTAGAAGGCAAAATATTAGCTACGAAAGAAGAAATGTACATCTCTTATACAAAAAACTGTTACATCTAAAACAGTTAGGGATAGAAGATCATCATCATTGTACTTAGCCAAAACTGTTGTAATCAAAACAGTTACGAAATCTTTGTACTCAAATAGAAAACTGTTATTCAAATAAAAACAGTTACGGATGAAAGATCAAAACCCTTGTATATATTCTCAAAACTGTTACATCTAAAAACAGTTACGGATTACAATACATTTCTCTCGTACTTACAACTGTTGCAAATAAAACAGTCATGGGAAAAAACCCAAATACTTAAGAAAATTGTTACTAATGAAAAACTTACTTCCTTGTATTAACTCGAAAAAACTGTTATCTACTAAAAACAGTTATGAAATACAAGTGATTATTAAATCTGTTAAAACAAAACAGTTGCAACATGAGTTCTAGATGACAAACGTAACACATGTAAAAAAATTGTGAAAGTTCAAAGCAAAAACCTCTCACAAAAAACATGTGGAGAATTCGCATTACTCTATTGCATTTTCAATGAAGTTGAGACATCTTCTTCATTAAAACATTAATTAAAAGGGCCCTAATTCGCAAACAAAGTCTTTCATAAACAAAGGCTAAAGCTTATACTACACCCATCGTAAAAGGGTTCAAAGTAAAACGCGCATCTTTATGCAAAGAAAGCTAAGAGGTACGAACAAAAACCTCAGCAAAAGCGATAGACTTGAGTAAAGAGTAAAGGCTCAAAATTCACAAAAGTCTCAAAAGAAAGCATTGTATTAATATAAAAGCGGCTAAGAACTAAACTAAGTACTTAGCCGCATAAAAAAGTACATTTTTTAGATGCCCCTAAGTTGTCAGATGGGGACTTCAGAAATTTCAAACTTACTCCCGATGGAGCTGGGAGTAATTACACCAATCCAATAAAAAAAAAGAGAAGGGGAATGACTAAAAAGTCTTCATTCTTGAGGAGAAGGAGGAGAGCTAGTTTCTTCTTCTAGAAGATTGTCCAATGCTTCATCAGCTGGAGAAAGATCAAGACCTTGTTGAGTCTTATCTATGGCTTCTTTAGACTTTGCAATCTCAGCATCAAGATCGAAGCCTACTTGACTCATCTCCATCAGTGTGTCGTGGCGAGCATTCATATATGCCCAACTCACTTCAACAGCTTTTGACTCTTCAAGTTCATTATAGTCTCTTGACCATACCTGAAGTTCAGTCTTCAAGTTGTCATTTTCAGCCTCAGCAGCTTCAAGGGCAACCTTCAAAAGTGCGACTGACTCCTCCAAATTTTGGACCTTCATCAAGGCTCCACGGAGATCTTCTTGGGCTTGGGAAAGATTACGTACGATTTCTCCAGAATACTCTTCTTTTCGCCCCAACAGGTCCTTCAAGTACCAGATCTCTTCCGTGGCTTTTACAGCTGCTCAGCAAAAGAAGATTCAAGAGCATCTTTGTCTTTATTGACTTGACTAAAAGAAGCCCTCTCCACTGCTAGCTTTCCTTTGACAGTCTTCAGTTGTTCCTTTAAGGTATATCTCTCTTCTTTCAGAACTTCCATCTCTATTTGAAGGCTTTCATATTGTGCATTATTATCATCAAGCCCACACAGCACTTGCAACTCTTTTTCATAGTTGGAGATTCTCTTCATACGCTCCAGACCAATAAGGTGCGTCTGCAAAAACAGTAAAACAATTAAAAATGTTAAACTGTTAATTCAAAAAATATATGTACAAAAGATCTTTCAAAGTATATACCTTTAAGGAATTGTGCACCACCTCATTAGCCCAAGTAAGAGATGCATGGCTGTCAAGTTTGGCTCTTTCTTCAGGACCAATTAAGAGCTTGAGCCACATTTCCGGCTCACCGGTACTAATCTTCTTAAAGAGGCTACCACCAACTGGAACCTCAATCATGACCCTTCTCATCCCCCTGCTGGAAGACCCTTCTTCTATAATAGAAGGCATGGAAGCAGGGACTGAAGGGACAGCAGAAGAGACAGAAGGACCGGAAGCCAAAAGAGTCGCAGGCACTTCAATAGAGACTGAAGAAAGGGAAACTGAAGAGATAATAGGAATTGAAGGAGAAACAACAACAGTAACTTGGGGAGCAGAAATAGCAGCAAAGTGTGGGTAGATGGTAGCCAAAGGAACATCATCAGGGTCCATTTCAAACCCTTCGTGAAATAGACGCTCAGTGGGATCTCGAGATGGAGACTGAGATTGATCACGAGAAGAAGAAGGCATGATGGCCAACACAGAAGAAAGAGGCGCGGGAGTAGACTCGTCGTCCGAAATTACCCGCCTTCTTCTCACCCGGTGCACTAAAGCACCCTCTTCTTCACCCGCATCTTCCCCTCCAGAGCGGGAATCTTGAGCTTTCCTTTTCGAAGCACTGGTCAGAATACTCTGGGCATGAGACAAAGACATCCTCGGAAGTGATGAAGATTCCCCACAGGTAGAAAACCCTATCATAAAAAGGAAAAGAGTTAATAAAAAATTCAAGTAAGGAAAGGAGTAAGAAAAACTCTGCTTACCATGGGTCTTGACAATCCACTTATACTTTGCCGAAAAGTACTTCCAAGATCTTTCCTCGGTAGGAGCAGCAGTCAACATTCTTTCTACCCAACTGCGAATGTCGGAAACATTCTCGACAACATTCATAGTTGCTAAAAAAGAAGAAGAAGAAGAAGAAAACAGATACGGTGTTAATAACACAAAATAAATTTTATGTAAATAAAACAAATGCGAATCAAAGTACTTACGTGCACGATTCCACTTCTCGGGGAAGGGAAGATTATTTTCACCCACTAAAACAGCAGTGGGAACAGCCACGTATCTAAGGTACCAACCTCTGTCTTTGTCATCGCCGAGGGTTACTAAAACCCTCTTCCTCCGGGCAACCAGAGTAAAAATCCCTTGGCGGAATAAAGCAGGAGAATATAAATGCATCAGATGATGATATGTAAAAGGAACGGAAACCTTTGAAGCTAGAACTCTCAGACAGGCGACACCACGCCATACTAAAGGACCAAATTTTCCTAAGCAAATATTAAAAAAGCGACAAAATTCTATGATCACAGGGTCAACAGGAGGCTAAAATCCTAATGTGAAGGGGTAAGTATAGACGTAAGAAAAACCCGTCTTGAAAGACGTAATCCTTTGAGTATCCCTACGAACAACGGGAACGTGACCTACAGTAATGATGGTAGCATATTTCTCAATACTATCTAAAGAATGAGCATGTTCAGCAATAGGAGAATTAACTTCTGGAAAGACTATCTCCGAAGGGATGATTTCATCAACTCTGGGTTCATGAAAATCATCCTTGTTCCTAGAAACAGAATGAGAAGATCTACCTCTCGGAGAAAACAACGATCTAGCAGAGGAAGGAGAAGAAGAACCTCTAATAGAGGTACGTCCTAGGCTCCTTAATCGACCACCTCTTCGACTCCTAGTCGGAGCAGAAGAAGAAGCCAAAGCTTCAACATCAATAACCTTTTCAGGTTGACCTGAGGAAGACATATTTATAAAATCAAGGAAGAAATTCTTTCACAAAGAAAAGATTAAGTTATGGAAGTTTTTCGTGCTAAGGAAGAAAAGAAGACGACTATTTATACCTAATGGCGACTGTCGAAACTCGGAACGGTAATGATGGAAAGTCATAATTAAAGGTGTCACTTCGGGACTGATGCAGCCGCAAAAAGCCCTAAAAGGCGCCGGGCCATTTCAGAACCAATCAGAAACGAACACGTGAAGAAGCATTAAATGTAAGTGATGTACGACGCATGCGCCCATAAAAGAATACAAGGTTTCGAGGTAAAGCGACGGCAAAATATTCCCGCCATAAATGAATATCCACTTACCAAGTATTATACGCTCAATACATGGCAAGTGGGGTGACTATCTGTATTGGTAAAAAAAATATAGCCTCACACGTGTACAAATTTTGGATGACTCAGCCAACCAGGTGGACTAAATAAAAAATCACACGTGGACACGGGATAAAAAGGTACGGTCAATACAAGGAATTAGCCACGGAAAGATCATCAAAGAAGAAGAGACACGGTCACAACGAATCCGGACGCAATAATGGGCCGATTCGAAGATCAACAATCAATGTCTTGTACGTTATGTAACTCCTAAAATAACAGTTACTATTCATCATTGTAACGCCTCATAAATGTGATAATTAAGCATTAAATAGGTTATCATGACAGAAATACAAACGTTGTACTAGGAGAACATCCCTATAAAAGCGATAAAAAATGTAACAAACGGGATCATCTGATTTCTGGGATACTAAGCTATTTTATTCTTTATATATTGCTCTCGAAATTATTGTTACTTTATTATTTATTTTACTTATTCGATTATCAGTAACCCGAGTTTCATCCTAAATTAAGCTTTAGTCAAAAGATCTTATTTTTTGGTTAAACAATATTGTGTATGAAAAATTAGTTTTTATGCATGTATTTCGGGCGATGCTTGTAACTCATAATCGACTTTTTTTATTAGCTTAATAATATTATATACTTGTTAGGGGAAAAAAATATTTTATCTCTGGACTTTGCGGTTAAGGGTGGTTATTTGTCTTACTGTGAACGGGGTACATGTTGCATTTATGATGAAAGTTTAAGGTGGTTGTTTGGAGTTTACTGTACTTTAGGGACTTGTTTTTCTGTACTTTAGGCACCTATCCGAATTATGTATTATAGTAACCAGGGGTGTTCAAACCGAACCGGAAAATCGCACCAAACTGAGAAACCAAACCAAACCGATTAAAAAATCCGACTAGGTTTGGTTTGACTTGGTTTGATATTGAGTAAAAAAACCCGAACCAAACCGACACATAAATATATAATATTTTTATATATATATTTAAGACTTTATATTGAATTTTATTAAAAAAATATTAAAATATTTGGGACCCTCTCATGTGTTACCTAGAAAGAGTACATTATTGAAAATTTTTGTTAGACGACTAAGAAAATAATTATCATGTATTACTAAAAAAATTCTCTCATTAGAATATTTTAATAGATCATATGTTATCAATTTTTTCAATATTTAGTAAATATATATTCACTTATCAAAACTTTATCTATAACTTTAACAAATTAAGATTGGAATAATATTCATGTAACAAACAAAAAACTGAAAACCCAACAAAACCGAACCAATCTAAACCGAAGTTTGGTTTGGTTTTAATAAAAGCCGAACCAACCCGGTTCATGTATACCCCTAATAGTAACGGTGTAATTATGAGTATTTTTTCACGACACAAAAAGAAAGAAAAAAAATATGAGTGTTTTTTGGGCTTGTTTGGATAACAATAATAATTTTAAGTGCTCATCATTGTCTCAAACAAAGTGACCACAATATGAAGTAAAGACAAATATAATACAAAGAGGTTCCTTTGTGTTATACAGAAATGACGAATAACAATTCATCCTATAACGCACAGAAACGGGAACAATGAAACATATTTGTGGCAGATTACCCTTATTATTGACTTCCAAAATACTTAACTCAAGTGGGTGTTCTATAATTTGGCCAAGTACTCTCCTATTATTGTGACAAGAGTAGATTAAGTGTAAACCTCATTAATAGATCTGAACCTCAGAGCAGCAATAATTTGATAGTCACTAAAACCAGCAGATACCGCAGGACAAAGAACAGAGCAGGCAGAGGCGGATCCAGGATTTAAACTTTATGCGTTCAACTTTTAAATTTTTTAGTATTGAACCCATTATAATTTAAAAGTTATGGGTTTATCTCTACTATTTTTGTCATTTTAATAAATTTTTACATATAAATTTTTACTCCGCGTTAAAAGTTATGGGTTCAATTGAACCCGCACAGTATATGCTAGATCCGCCCCTAAGAGCAAGAGACTCCAAGAAAGCAAACTATATCATAGATACGAAAGTTTACCTCTTACCTTCCCGGAAGTGAGAGCCATCTTCAACATGTCAAGGAAAAGTTGAGTTTCAAATTATTTGTGATGATAGGCTATAATTATGTATTTTAGTCGGTTATTACACTCTAATTTACTGCACTTTAAGTGAGTTTGAGATTTAATCGCTAGTATTTTGCACTAATTTTGTGTTTTATGCCTTGTAAGAGTGATTCCGAGCTATGTAGATGTTATGGAATGAATTCAAGTGATTTGGAGCTTTGAAGTCTGAGTAAAAGCTCAAGGAATTAATCCGGGATCATGTTGGAAGATCAAATTTGATAGTTAAGAACGAACGAAGAATCATTTTACTCACTCCAATATCATTTCTGGACTTATATAAGCACATTTCCAATATACTTGCAAGATTCAAATCTTGATGTATAATTTTACTCACTCCAATATCATTTCTGGACTTATATAAGCACATTTCCAATATACTTGCAAGATTCAAATCTTGATGTATAATTTTACTCACTCCAAAATTAGTCATGTTTACTTTCATCTCAAAAATTAGATCTTTAAGAAAAGTTATATGTGTGTATAAAAGTCGATACAAATGAAAACTTTTGACTATGCGAGCGAGAATATGAAGACAGTGCCTTTCGAAGACAGTGGAAGAGAAAGAAGAATGAAGTAGATTTGGTTCCAGAGGGCACAATAGATGTGATCATAAGGAGAATTTAGGTTAGGTTAAATTTGAGAGGAGAGAGTGGGAGAGAGGATGAATTTGCAGAGAAATTAACGAAGAACACAAAAAAAAAAGGATGGGAAGAGTTGGAAAAGAATTGGGATGCTTCTTTTTGTCATCATTGTAGGATATACATTAATTTTTGTTTCCCTTCGTTCAATTCATTTTCCTTTTCCATTTATTTTTTGAATTATGAGTAAATTAAGAATTTTCCCTTTTCAATGATTTATTATCCAAGTAATTGTCATCCATGATTTATGTATTGCAAATCTTGTTGGATCAATGCCATCGTATCCGCTTAAAAAATTATAAGGTAAACTATCTTAGGTAACGTTTTTTTTTTTTCTATATATGAACTTAAATGTCACGTTTATTTTAATATGTTTGTTCCCTTTCCTTATATTGTTTCCAAATTTAAAATATTCTAGAATTAAAATGAGTCAAGGTGAAAGTATAACAACTGAAAAATTACTTCTATATTAAAGTGAGGGATTAACAACATTCCATTTCTTTTTACCTTTAAAAATAAATATTAGCCGCCACTAGTATTTTACATCATTATTTTTATCAGTTTTTATCATTTATCTTTAGTTCAAATATGCTAATTTAAATAGGTTGTTCCATAATTAAACTGAAATATTTCCTCACAGTTTTTCAGTCAAAGAGATATTGAAAGTATCATTAAGAGATGATAGATTCATAAAAGAATATTTGATTCGTATTTTTCCTACGTTGAACATATAATGTTATAAATCAGTTAGCTATATTTTGGTTGTTTAAACAATCTTATACATCTTATGTATTTATATAGTTTTGGCCTCAAGAGAGATGACATGGACTCTTTTGAATATATAAACGAAAAATAAATAGAATTATCTAATTAATTAAATGGAACCATGGGAGAATAGATAAATAGAAATAACTGGGGAAAAAAAGAAGAAGAACTAAAGGAGTTAATACATATAAGGGTGGTGAATATTTAAAAATAAAGAATAGTTGACAAGAGAAAGAATACAATTTTTGAAATTTGACAGATAATAAGGAGGACAAATAAAGGAGTTATTTATGTGGTTGAAAGTGAAATCGATGTAACGAAAGAGAGGGAAACTAAAGGGCAAAAAACAAAAATACAAAATGTTAATAATGCCTCGAAGGGAGAAGAAAAAAGTGAACACTCTAAAAGTTTTTATCCTCCAAAACTTTTTAATTAGTCTTTGATCTTTTTTCGTTATTCTTTTATTCTTCTGTTTTTTTATTCATGTTCACAACACTAATTAATGTGACTTGTTTTTGCATATTTAGCTGTAAATAATTTTCGTATATGATTTTAAGATCGCGCGAAGCGCAGACAAATATAGTAAAACATAATTGTGACAGATTACCTTTATTGTTGACTTCCAAAATACTTAACTCAAGTGGGTGTTCTATAATTTGGCCAAGTACTTTTCTATTATTGTGACAAGAGTAGATTAAATGTAAACCTCATTAACAGATCTGAACCTCAGAGCAGGAATAATTTGATAGTCGCTAAAATCAGCCGATACCACAGTATAAAGAATAGAGCAAGAGACTCCAAGAAAGCAAACTATATCATAGATACGAAAATTTACCTCTTACCTTCCCGGAAGTGAGAGCCATCTTCAACATGTCAAGGAAAAGTTGAGTTTCAAATGATTTGTGATAATAGGCTATAATTATATATTTTAGTCGGTTATTACATTCTAATTTACTGCACTTTAAGTGGGTTTGAGCTTTAATCGCTAGTGTTTTGCACTAATTGTGTGTTTTATGCCTTGTAGGAGTAATTCCGAGATATGTAGATGTTATGGAATGAATTCAAGTGATTTGGAGCTTTGAAGTCTGAGTAAAAGCTCAAAGAATTAATCTAGGATCGTGTTCGGAGATCAAATTTGATAGTTAAGAACGAACGAAGAATCGAGTAGGCATATTGCGCACTGTTTAGTAAAATGCACATAACGTATTTCTCAAAACTCCATTTGAGCTCCACAATATATGGTTAGAAAGCTAATTCAAAGGAATACAACTTTCATGTTTTATGTTTTTCCAAATTCCAAACAGAACAAGGTGCAAAATGCACGACACAGAACTCTGGGTAAAATCCGCGGCCAAATCCGCGGATGGTCTGCCCGGGAAAACTGTCCTTTTTCGCGTAGGAGAAGGTATAATTGCTTGGGCCCGACCCTACTTGGTATATATACATAGAAAAACATTATTTGTGGAACTTTTGACACAGATTCGACCTAAGGAGGCAAGAACACACTAGGAGCAAGACAGAGAATTCTTCTACGAGTTTTTCACTTCCTTCGTCCTATTTTCATTATTGGTTATAAATTCTTGTATTGTAGTTACGCATACTATTATGAACAGCTAATTTGTAATCTAGAGTTTAGATGGAACCTCTTGGAGGATGAATTCTTGTTATGTTTCAATATAATTTAACCTTTGAATTTGTCTATTTATTCAACTACGTGCTTATTTCAGTTGATTGAATGGCCATCGATTGGATGTGCCTATTTATTATGTATTGCTTGAGAAATGATACATATTTAGGAGGTTTTTGAACAACGTCACGCCTAACGTGTGAGAAATCAATATAGCGGGTTTAAAGGTAAGTTTAGAAATAACAAAGCCTTGACGTGGTCATAATGAGCGGTTAGATAAGGCCAACTAGCGTAGTTTGAGAGAATATGTCTAGTAAATTGTTGTAGTTGGTCGAGAGAGAATTACGGCACCTAAAGTGCTCACGATCAGTAGAGAATACATAGGCGAAATTGTAGGGAACATAGCAGGAAGGATTCCAACATTTGGGGAAATCATAACTCTAGACCTCCTTAGTCTTGTCTCAAATTTCATCCTTGTTAGTTAATAATTTTACTGCTTTATAATAGTTGTTAGTTAGTTAGTTAGAAATAAATAGTATAATCTCTATAATTAGGAAATTGTTTGGACTTGTATTTCTTAGCAATATTGAACAAGTGTAGCTAAGCCTTAGTTCTCTGTGGAATTCGACTCCGAACTTTTAAACTAGATTATAATTGCAGCGACCGTTTATCTTTTATAGGACTAGAGTTGGGTGTGATCAATTCGTCTATCTCCTAATTTCTGGCTATCAACCGCAATGTAATGATGATCACCTTTCCTCCATTCTCCTTGTTTGGAATTGCTTCTTTACATTTCTTCAATATTTTAACACATTCTTCGTAGCTCCAATCATGTTATATCCACTGCTTGTCTCATCAAACATAAATCAACATTAGTACATGTACATTTATTATTATAGTAACAGAAGTTCAGTGACTTTACATGAAATTAATCCCTAAATGAAAAGGAGTGTATGTATTACAAGTTATCTTTAGTAAAATTGCATCAGCATAAGGAATATTGGACTTAAACATGTCTCCTCCTACGTAGCTCAGGTTGTTGCTCCCTTCAAGTCCTAAAATTATATGCGACAATTCGAAGACAGTGCATTTTATATCTGGATGCATCGGCAATAGCTCTAGCTACGGTTCTAGTGCCGCCTCCAACATCCACCAATGTTTAATGACCACACTCCCGGGTTCCTTCTCGGCATATTCAAACAACGGTATTCCATAAGTGGTAGCGAATGAAGTAGAATCGTCATCCTGAAACCATTTGCACTAGTAGAGAAGGTTCTAGTCAGAGGATAGCTTTTCAAGTGCCATGTTTTCATCCCAACCTGTTGTTTTACAAAAAATATGATAAACAATCTTTTATGAGATATTTTGTTAAAGAAGCAGAAGGTTAATCCTAGGCAAACATAATTAACTTTAGATCTGAAGAAAGTGGCTCACAACAATCATGCAAGATCGAGCTTTCACTCATCTTTCCAGTTTATAAACAGATATCAACTAATGAAGCTTACATCTTTAGAGCAATGTTCGATGCTTGTACAAGCAACAAAAAGGGAACAATGCTATTGATACTTATGCGATCTATCCCAGTTGAATCAGCCGTGAAATCGTTCCTTATCAGCTACTGGAATCTCTGCTCTTAGTCTTCTTAGAGATTCTCCTTTGTTCTCTCTTTTCTTCCCCCAAAAAATCCTCCCTTGCTTTGTTCTCTTATCTCTTATTTATATCCCTCGCTTATTCATTTGTCCAGTGGTCTTTAACCAGCAGGTTCTCCATTGACCTTGCTTTTTCCTCTTCGCCTCTTGGCGGTCCTTTTGCCGTCGAGCTCATCACTGACTAGACTTTAAGCACGACCGAGATGGCTGGCGAGGTCGTACTCTACAAGCGTGGGCCCAACTAAGTCGATCCCCTATCGCTTCTATATCACGTTGATCTTATGGATAGATTTTGACCCATACAGTTAGTCCCTCCGCCTGTTGGGGTCGCCTTTGGGCGAGTACGATAGGAGGATTCGGTCGTTTTGAATGTCGAAATCTGAACGTTTGATCGTCCTTGGGCGAGTACGACGAACAGACTTCGTCATTTCGGTTGCCGAGGTCGGCCTCGGACGACGGGCATGCATTCCTTAGTAAAGTGAATACGCGACGTTTCGAGTGAATCGTCAGACCTGTTTGTCAGTTGAAGTGACATTAATTCGCCAGGTGTCATTATGACACACGTTTTTGTGATGAACGTCGCCTCGTTTCCTGTGCCACTTGCGTTACTTTTGTAAAAGGCGGCGCTTTACCTCCGTAACCCGTCGCTTCAGAACCTATAAGTAGGGGACTATTATCTTGGTGTGGCATTATCCAATTTGTTTCAAGAAGAACCCCTTGAGATTTCCCGCTTTCTTTTGCTTGTTCATATCTTCCAAGAGTGCGAATAATCCTTGTGACTATTGTTATCATCTCCCACACTCTTGATTTCTATCAGGATTTGCAATGGCCAGTTCTTCCTCGAACCCCAACCCCACTTTCAATGTTCCGGCGACGGAGAATGTCGCCGCCTCCTATGAGAAGGAGTTGAATTTGGTGGAAGATGAGAGTTTTCCAACTGTGGATGAGGTGGTGCCCTGTTCAGGGAAACCGCAGAATGACTTCGATCATCCCGCTAAAGATGAACCTGCGTCGGCGCTGTCGGTGATGGATGTTGCGACATTGGAGGCCTTTAAGATTAAGTGGAGGATCCCGGAGCACATCGAACTTGTCCCTGCGGGAGGTGACATAGTTCATCTGCATCGCCCAGGGTACTATGCTTTCTACGCGTACCCTTTCGTCATTGGGTACACGTTCCCTCTTCCCTCACTGGTTGCATACTTTTGCCGCTTTTATGAAGTGTGCCCGGCTCAACTCAACCCGTACATATACAATCTTTTTCTGATGCTTACCAAGTATGCTGAGTTGGCCGTCCGTGGCATTTCTCTCTGGCATATGATGCATCTCTTCGCTCCCCACTTCCAAAGGGGGACTATGCTGCACCTCTGTCATCGGAGCACAAAGAGCCTGGTGATCGGGATGGACGACAGGACCAACCGCCATTTCCGGGAGAGTTTCTTTTCGTTCGCACGGAACATCTGGTATCTAACCCTGTCGGGTTCCTTGAGACGTGGAATTTTGCCCGTAAGTATTCCTTCACTCTTTGCTTTCTTCTAGGTCGACTAATTACTCATATATCTTTGATCTTCCTGAAAGGTCGTTGGTCGTTCACTCATGCTATTTTTATTGCAGCTGAGAGGTTGCTTCCTACGCTAGTTGACGACATTCGCGAATAGATGGTGTCGGTTCTACCCCACACCGTGGGGATTCGCGAGTGGGTGCACTTCCATGAGAGATTTGGGCGCCGCCCGACCGTGAGTAAGTCGGTTTGTTCCCGCCACGATTGTACTTATTGTCTTGCGTTATGCTTTGTACTCATGTGGAGTTGCGTGTTATTCTGATAGATCGGAGAGGGCAAAGGAGGGAGAGGGCTCCCGCGCTAGCGTTCCGCCAGCCGGTGACTTCGACCCGGCCTACATCGGCAACTTCTACTGGCGACGTTACGGAGGTCCCAACCGTCAGTCGAGATGTACCTTCGACTGAAGTTGTGCTTTCGGAGGTTTCTCCCCAGCCAGAGACTCCGATTTTGACAGTTCGTTTGTCTGGCGAGTCTTCTATTGGTGGCACCGAGGAGGCCCCGTCGAAGAGGCGGAGAATAATTTCGAACGAGTCCCCTGTTGCTGAGACGTCTTTGAGGGGTGGTGGCGCTTCAATGGCTCTTGAAGTCGGGGGCGGGGCCGACCAGGAGGCGGAGAAGAGAACCGCGGAGGGCGTGTGGGAGGTCAGTGCGTCTGAGGTTCGAAGTCCTAAGGTGGCCGCGATTATTAATAGCAGACCCTCATCGTCCCGGCAGAACCGTGCTTCTCCATCGGCTGAAAAGAGAGGGAAGAATGTCGTAGTCGAGGACTATGAGACAAAGTTTGACATTCACCCCGAGGATGTGAGGATGTTCGAGGAGGGCTTTACCAGGACTGTGGTAATGGCTGAGGGGCCTTCCCGTATTCTTGAGATACCGTCGGATCTTAATCTGTTACGGGATACAGTGGAGTTGGTGTCGCAGTTCAATCTTCTCTGTTCTGCTGCTGAGAGTGGAGCCCTTCAACCGATCAGTGATTCTCACTGTCGCGTGGTATAGCCGCGATGGGTTTAAGGGTAAGTTCATCTACCATTTTCGCTTCGTGACCCTTTGCTTTTTCTGACCCTTTATTCCTTTTTCGCATGATGGAGGTCGAAAGTGCTCGTAGGGCTGATACGCGGGCTGAAATATTTCTGAAGATGGTCGAGAAGTATCAGTGGTATCGAGACAGATGCCGTGAGTTGTGCGAGCGGCTTAGAGCGGGTGTTGGCGCCCAGTCTACCAGGGAAGAGTTGGAGAGGAGGGATGAGGATTTGATGCGGTCCATCCGCAGGTGCAGTGAGTTGGAGGAGTTGCTACACGCTAAGAACGAGGAGCTTGAGATGGGCAAAGGGGTCACCGCGGAATGCGAGGACCTTCAGGCCAGGGTGCAATCATTGCAAGCCGAACTCGATCAGAGTGCTGTTAGGGTGGAGGCTCTTAGTGTGGAGTGGGCACAAAAGTTGGCCGACCTTGAAGGAAAAGTGGTCGTGTTAGAGCAGGTCGAGCGTGCTCGAGAATCAGCTTTGGCGAGAGCAGCGACGCTAGACAACACCATCCGCGTCCTCAGGTCTGAGCAGGAGTCTGAGAGGGCGACGACCACATTGAGGGAGGCTCGGCTTGAAGAGCGCATCAGTGAGATTGATCGGGTAGCTTCGAGTTTGGGAGACCAGGTCGCGGCCATCGAAGCCGAAAAGGTGCGCTTGTTGGCACAGGTTGAGTCTGCCTCTGCTTCTGCCCCTCGCCACTTGCATGAATTATGGGTTTATGTTGAGGCCCAACGAGATATATACAAGGGTTTGTGGGAGGCGGGGAGTGTTTCTGAGGACGCCTTTGAAGATGCTCGGGCAAAGGCTTCCGAGGCTCGTGTCAATTGTGGCTACGACCCCGCGACACCAGAGGTCGGTGAGGGAGCCGATGCTGAGGATGCGCCTCTTGATGACGATGGCGGGGAGAGTGGAGGTGGAGACGATGCCGAGTGAAGTGTTGCAGCAGCTTTCATACTTAGTTTTTAATCAGTTTTTTTTTTTTTTTTTTTGTGTTCTTCTTTGTTCATTTTTATTTCTTTTCTAGGGGGCCTGTTCGCGGCTGTGGCACGCGTGCATTTTTCCCTTTCTTTCGCCTGTTGCATATGCGTGCTTTTATGTTGACTTTCGGATTTCTCCGCGATGAGTCCCTGATCCTTCTAGTTGGGAGTTAGTCGTGTGAGTCCAAATGAGGTCACTCAGAACCTCAAATTTGCCATCCGGGCGAGGTTAGTTCCGACTTTTATATTTGAGTCAAAATAGTGAACCATCGTAAAGTCGGATGAGGTCGAATGTAAGTAATTCGAGTGAGGTCGAATGTAAGTAATCCGAGCGCGGTCGAATGGAAGTATTTCGAGCGAGGTCGAATGTAAGTAATTCAAGCGAGGCCGAATGTAAGTAATTCGAGCGAGGTCGAATGTAAGTAATTCGAGCGAGAGTTGTGTGATGATATGATGTGTATTGCTTTGTTTGTTCATTTCTTTGGAGAGTGTTACCTACTTCGTTCAACATATACATTTGGAAAGTTCTACATCTACCTAGTCCCTTCATCGGCGACAGTCAGGGCAATGAATTAACAAGTTTGAACTTCGAGACGATGGCCGATGACCGTGAGGGTGTGATTCGAGCGAGGTCGAATTTATAACTCGTTGTTAAGTCGAGCGAGGTCGAACTTTGTTTTCTTATGACGATGGACATAAGGGTGTGATTCGAGCGAGGTCGAATTTATAACCCGTTTTTAAGTCGAGCGAGGTCGAACTTTCTTTTCTGATGGCCGTAAGGGTGTGATTCGAGCGAGGTCGAATTTATAACCCGTTGTCTTTTCTTTTCTTTTCGTCGTATCGTTTACGCATGTACCGTGGCGAGTCCCGCCTGCTTGATTTTGCTTTCATTGGAGAACTCTGATTTTCATAGCGAGCCCCAGTTCGCTTGATTTTGCTTTTATTGGAAAATGCTACACTTCATGGTGAGTCCTAGGTTGCTCGATTTTGCTTTTATTGGAGAATGCTTATGTACCTGTTTTGTATCAAAGAAAGAACGTGATAAGTTACATCTAAGCGAAATTTACCTTGGTCCGGCAAGTCGACGAAATGAGGGTGGCGCTGCGCTGTAGCTCGCTTCATCTCGCGCTCGACTGGTGGTCTCGGGATCGGTAGCCGTGCTGGGCCTCGCCGTTAACCGCGTGTTGGTTTTGCGCATTACTCGTTGGGCGATTGAAGCTGATTCCCAGTCTGAACCCGTCCGATATGCGTGAACAAGGGAAACATGTCATACTTCGTTCACAAATCATCTAGTGCATATAGGTGCGAATATGGGGCAGGACGTGCATGATTTTCGAAGGATCACATAGCAAGCTATTTTCTTTCCTTAAGAGGTAAAAGTGCTTTGCATGAAAAAAAGGGTTATTGCAAGTTCAAATATCCAAAAGCGTTTTCCGATCAGACAATAAAAGGAAATGATTCTTATCTAGTCTACAGAAATGTTGAAGTTTGCTCTGACATCAAATTCGTGAACATTTGTAAAGGACATGATAAAATTGCGTTCTGTGTACAAAATAACGATACGAACATAGAGATAGATGAGGTAAAAGAATACATGTCTACTAGATGGGTATCACCTCCGGAAGTTGTTTGGCGTCTCTTTAGTTTTCCAATGAGTGAGATGTCCCACTTTTTATCGTCTTCAGCTACATCTTGAAGGTCAACAATTTGTTTCTTTTAAGAGCAATGCAGATATACATACAATTGTGAATAATCCAATGATCCAAAAAATGATGTTAACCGAATTCTTCTCTATGAACGAAACTAACGAAGATGCTAAAGAGCTCAATCTACTGTATAAAGAATTTCCTGAATACTTTGTGTGGTCATCCAGTGACAAATTTTCGGCACGTAGATAAAAACGTTGTGTTGTTGGCTGTATTGTGACATGTCACCCAATGGAAGGAGAACGATATTATCTTAGATTACTATTAATGCATGTGCGAGGACCGACATCATATAAGGATCTTTTGACTGTGAATGGAGAGCACTGTAGTACTTTCAGAAAGTCCGTAGAGAAAAGAGCATTGTTACACTGTGATAATAGTTTGATAGAGTGTATGTCTGAAGCAGCAAGTTACCAAATGCCATATAGTTTAAGGCGTTTATTTGCTACATTATTGGTGTATTGCGGTCCCGCCAACCCCAGAAAATTATGGGAGCAATTTGAGGAATCAATGATGGTAGACTACAAAGTGTTACAAATTACTGAAAGAAAAGAAATTCGATATCAAGCTTTGAATCATATCAACGATATTTTACATTCTATGAGTCATGATATAAATGAGTATGAACTCATCCCAGAAACTATTAGGCCTTTTGCGGCAGCAAAAGAGATTCATTTTGAGAGATCTATTATTGTTACTGAAGACGACATATTGCTACATAAAAAATTAAACAAAAATCAACTCATTGCATATAATCTGATTACTGAAAGGATATTTTCGAACAAAGCTGGTGCCTTCTTTGTGGATGGTCCGGGAGTAACAGGAAAAACTTTTTTATACCGTGCTTTATTACAACTGTACGATCTATGGGATATATTGCTTTGACAATAGCTACTTCTGGTGTTGCTGCTTCGATTCTCCAAGGTGGATGTACTGCACATTCGCGTTTCAAAATTCCCATTGACATCGACGAAAATAGCAGTTGTAACATTAGCAAAGGAAGCTCACTTAAAGGTTTAATCCGAGATGCAAAACTTATTGTATGTGATGAAGTATCTATGGCTAAAAAAAGAATGTTAGAAGTTTTTGATCTACTGCTAAAATATTTGATGAATACAAATAGATTGTTTGGCGGAAACGTTGTAGTTTTAGGAGGTGATTTCAGACAAACTCTCCCCGTTGTACGATACGGAAAAAAAGAAGTTTTCATTGGCGAAAGTTTGTTATATACTAGCATTTGGAATGCACTTGAAAAATTAAAGTTATCTGAGAATATGAGATCCAAAATGGATCCTGCTTTCTATGATTATTTGCTAAGAATTGGAAATGGACAAGAACGAGTAAATTCAACAAACAAGATTGAAATTCTAGATTCTTTGATTATTCCTTATACAACCGAAAGAGAATATCTTGATAAATTATTCACAGCCACATATTCAAATTTGGATTCGTTAAACTCTAATTCATCTTATACTGATTAGCGTGTGATCTTGACAACAAAAAAATGATTTCGTTGATGTTACGATCCGAATTTCCCACCGTGGGGACTGTGATGACGCCTAAAGTTGAACCCGCTAGGCAAACTAACGTGACTGTTCAATTTACTTTATTCCTTTGTTATTAGTCGTAAACAGGTGAATTACAACATTAACATGAATAAAAATATAAGATGAAGCAAGATATATAATTCAATCCAATGCCTTTACGAAATTTCACAAAAAACAAAACCAAATCCCAGAATATTGGAGTCACAACTCACGAACTGTCTATGAATACTACATATAAAGGTTTGAAATAATAATACATATGTTTCAGAATTATCTAGAACAGAATACAAAAGAAATAGAAGGGGACGCCAAGGCCTGCGGACGCCAACAGAACTACCTCGGTGTCTCCGCGTGGACCAAAGGCAGCCTCCTCAATTAATGTCAGTAGGGTCCTGTAGCGGGATCTGCACAACAAAGATGTGCAGAGTGTAGCATCAGTACAACCAACCCCATGTACTGAGTAAGTGTCGATCCTAACCTCGGCGAAGTGGTGACGAGGCTAGGACACGACACCCAAAATAACCTGTGTAATTAATAATATTCGGAGGAATAATAATAACAGGAAGTAAACAACTAAGTACCAAGGAAAGGGGGAAACATGTTGGGGAAAAGAAATATCAAATAAAAGAAATAATGACATAAGACAACAATTCAATATAAGCTTAAACAACAAGAACTAACATCATAGAGAAGACAGTGCACGACATCACCCTTCGTGCTTTTACTCTCATCCTCACCAAATAATAAATGTAAGTGCACGACATCACCCTTCGTGCTTTTACTCTCATCCTCACAATAATCAATAGAAACGACATGGCATTACCCTTCGTGCTTTTAATATCATAACATGGCACGACATCACCCTTCGTGCTTATACACTCTCATCCTCATAATAATCAATACACGGCATCACCCTTCGTGCTTTACACTCTTCCTCACAATAATCAATACACGGCACCACCCTTCGTGCTTTACACTCTTCCTCACCGAAACAATATCAATAACAGCATTCCGGAAAGGAAAAATCAACAATATGAATGTCACGACCTGATTACCCTCCGAACGGGTTCGTGACGGCACCTAGCCTCTACGACTAGGTAAGCCTAAAACTTGCGGAAAAATAAAAACAATGTAATAATTTATATAGAAAAGAAGAAGAAACATATAACTCAGCCGCTCGGCACATACAATTTCACTTCCCAAAACCCGGAATGTCACTACAGTCACAAGCTCTGTACTAAATGTGGCTCTATACAATGAAATACTGGAAATATACATAAGTCGACTAATCCTATGCTAGAGTAGAAGGGGACTCGTGAGATTCTACGGGCACAGAAGAATTACCTCGTGGTCTCCTGGAAGCCGCTAGTGATACTCCTAGCTTCGATACTGGATGCTGGAACCTAGATCCGCACATGAAAACCATGCGCAGAAAAGGGCGTGAGTACTCCACAATTGGTACCCAGTAAGTGCCAAGCCTAACCCCAGTCAAGTAGTGACGAGGTCAGGTTAAGGCTCTACTGGATGTTTATAGTAAAAACAGTTAAAAATCTAAGCAAAGAGATATAATAAGCTAAGGGAAAATAGTAGAAACGGTAAGCTGAAAGGAATAGTAAAAGGGGGCCCTCGGCTCAGCGCATCATATATCACAATAGAAATTATGCAATGCAGTATAGGGGAAAGCTCTTGGAATCTCGTCCGTAGTCCTAATTTAAATATGATATGCAGTACAGGGGGAAAGCTCCCGGAATATAGTCTGTAGTCCCAATTAAAATATGTTATGCAGTACAGAGGGAAAACTCCCGGAATCTAGTCCATAGTCCCAATTTAAATATGCAATACAATGAGTACCGGATACAGTTTATTTGAACAGTTCAGAAAGAAATCACAGGAAAATACGGATAAAACTACCTAAACATGGTACAAATAGTAACAAATAGGGTAACTCAAGTAAAATGTAGACATGCTCATTCCTAAGATACATTACACAGTTAATATAGGAAAAACGTGAAAATGGGGATGAATGATTTACGTCATGAAAGGAAAAAGTGGAGTTTTAGCAACTATAGCCCGTGTACGCACTCGTCACCTCACGTACACGGTGCCCATATAACAAAAACAGTATCAAAACAACTTAAGGGGAAGTCCCCAACACAGAGTTAGGCAAGCCACTTACCTCGACTGCGTTACTCAACTCAAAATCACGCTCTTGCCACGAGTATCCGACTCCGGGTGGCCCAAATCTAGTCAATTCGGTTGCATAAAGTAAATAACAGTTCAAGGAACCAAAATAGCTAATAAGTTCGAAGTTAATACGCGAAATTAGGAAATTTCCTCAAAAAGTCCCCCGGACGTCTCGGAAACGAATAAAAATTACAAATTCCGAACATCCATTCACTCACGAACTCACTCGAACAAGAATTATCAAAATTCAACGTCTAAATCTCCCTAAATCCTCAGATTTCTACTTGGGGAAGCTCATCCCAAATTTCATAATTTTTCATACAAATACATTAATTATATTGAGGAAATTAATAGAGATTAATGGTATACAAGTGAATTAAGGTTAGGAAATGTTACCTATGAATCTCCTCTTCGAAACCCACTGAAAATCGCCAAAACCCGAGCTCTAAATCGTTTTCTTGGAGTTATGAGTTTCAACCCTCGAATTTTTGTATAAACAGTCCAGGGATTACGCACTTGCGACTCTTGGACCGCACCTGCGGTGCCGCACCTGTGGAAAACCCATCGCAGGTGCGGAAAGTCACTTAACAGGGTTGGGGCCGCACCTGCGGTCCCTCACCTGCGGAACACCGACCGCACCTGCGACCACTGGCAGCCCCCACCCAAGATCCGCATCTGCGAGCCCAACTCCGCACCTGCAGTTCCCCGTCCGCAGGTGCGAAACACCAGAACCAGCAATGGTTCATCTGTTTCTCTAAGTTCCAAAATCACCTGTTGAGCATCCGAAACATCCCCGAGACCCATGGGACCTCAACCAAACTTACCAACCAGTCCTTATACTTCATTCAAACTTAGTCAAGCCTTCAAAACACATCTCATAACATCAAAATCATCAATTATGCATGGATTCAAGCCTAAGAACTTATGAGATTTTCAAAATTCACATCCGATACCGAAAGACATCAAAACTCGTCCGAATGACCTCAAATTTTACACACAGGTCATAAATGACACTACGGACCTGTTGTCACTTTCGGAATTCCATTCCGAGCCCGATATAAAAATTTCACCTATCGGCCGAAATCGCAGAAATTCTAACTTTCGCCAATTCAAGCCTAAATATACCACAGGCCTCAAAAACACATTACAAACACGCTCATAACCCCAAAATCACGCAACGGAGCTAACAGAGTCGACAAAATTCCATTCCGGATCCGTCTTCACACAGTTCTAACTACGACCCGATTCCTAAAGTTAAACTTCACATTTATGGACTATGTGCTCAAAATCCCTCCGAATCTCACCACTCAATGTTCCGACAAGTCCCAAAAGCAGAAATAGACATGGAGAAACAGTTATTAAGGGTTCAGGGCGCTAACTCTCAAAATGACCGACCGGGTCGTTACATTCTCCCCCTCTTAAGAAAATTGTTCATCCTCGAACGCGTATAGAAACATACATGAAGTTGTGAAAAGATGAGGGTACTGACTCCGCATATCCTGCTCGGTCTCCCAAGTAGCCTCCTAGACCGGCTGACCTATCCATTGAACCTTGACTGAGGCAATATTCTTCGACCTGGCCTACCTGACCTGCCTATCCAATATAGCTACAGGCTCCTCAGCATATGATAGATCCTTGTCCAACTGGACTGAACTGAAATCTAAAACATAAGTCATGTCACCGTGATACTTTCGGAGCATGGACGTGGAATACCGGATGAACACCTTCTAGGCTGGGAGGCAAGGACAACCCATAAGCAACCTCCCCAACCCGCTGCAATACCTCAAAAGGGCCAATAAGCCTCGGACTCAACTTACCCTTCTTCCCGATCCTCTTGACGCTCTTCACAGGCGATACCCGAAGCAAAACCCGATCACCAACCATAAATGCCAAGTCACGAACCTTCCGATCCGCATAACTCTTCTACCTAGACTGAGTTGTGAGAAGTCTTACCTAAATCACCTTCACCTTGTTCAGGGCATCCTGGACCAAATCTGTACCCAACAATCAGGCCTCGCCCGGTTCAAACCATCCCACTGGATACCTGCACCGCCTACCATACAGAGCCTTATACGGCGCCATCTGAATGCTGGACTGGTAGCTGTTGTTATAAGCAAACTCTGCAAGTGGAAAGTATAGGTCCCATGACCCTCCAAAATCCATCACATAGGCACGGAGCATATCCTCAAGAATCTGAATCGTGTGCTCGGACTGTCCGTCCGTCTGAGGATGAAAAGAAGTACTCAACTTTACCCTGGTGCCTAACTCCTACTGAAGGGCTCTCCAGAACGGTGAAGTGAACTGTGTACCTCTGTCTGAAATGATAGATACTGGAACACCGTGGAGGCGAACAATCTCCCTGATATATATCTCAGCCAACCTCTCAGAGGAATATGTAGTCAACACTGGGATGAAATGGGCTGATTTGGTCAGCCGATCCATAATCACCCAAATAGCATCGAACTTCCTCAAAGTCCGAGGAAGTCCAACCACAAAGTCCATGGTGATCCGCTCCCACTTCCACTCTGGAAGCTCAATCTGCTGAAGTAACCCTCCCGGTTCTGATGCTCACATTTGACTTGCTGACAGTTGTAACACTTGGCTACAAACTCCACTATATATTTTTTCATCCTTCGCCACCAATAGTGATGTCTCAGATCCTGGTACATCTTCGCGGTACCCGGATGGATGGAATACCGCGAACTATGGGCCTCCTCAAGAATCAACTCCCAAAGTCCATCTACATTGGGCACACAGATAAGGACATGCATCCTCATCACGCCATCATCACCTATGGTCACATCCCTGGCATCACCCCGCCGAACTCTATCCTGAAGAGCTAGAAGGTTGAAATCATCATATTGGCGCTCCCGAATGCGGTCATAAAGGGAAGATCGAGCAACCACACAAGCAAATAACCGACAGGGCTTAGAAAGGTTCAATCTCACAAACTGACTGGCTAAGGACTGAACATCCAAGTCTAAGGTCCTCTCAGCTGCATGAATATATGCTAAAGTCCCCAAACTCTCCGCCCGACAACTCAAGGCATCGGCCACCACATTGGACTTCCCCGAGTGGTATAATATAGTGATGTCATAATCCTTGAGTAACTCCAACCACCTACGCTGGCGCAGATTGAGGTCCTTCTGCCTGAATATATGCTGTAAACTCCGGTGATCAGTGAAGATCTTATAGGGAACGCCGTACAAATAATGGCGCCATATCTTTAGGGCATGAACAATCGCTGCCAACTCGAGATCACGAACCAGATAGTTCTTCTCATTCACCTTCAACTGTCTGGATGCGTAGGAAATCACCCTACCGTCCTGCATCAACACCGCCCCAAGGCCAATCCTCGAAGCATCACAATAGACCGTATAGGACCCTGAACCTGTAGGCAATACCAACACTGGAGTTGTAGTCAGGGCTGTCTTGAGCTTCTGAAATCTCTCCTCGCACTCCCCAATCCATATGAAAGGGGAACCCTTCTGGGTCAGTCTGGTCATAGGCGCTGCAATGGATGAAAATCCCTCCACAAAACGGCGATAGTACCAGCCAAACCAAGGAAATTACGTATCTCAGTAGCTGAAGACGGTCTAGGCCAACTCTGCACCGCATCCACCTACTTCGTATCTACCTTGATCCCATCAAAAGACACCACATGGCCTAAGAATGCCACAGAATCAAGCCAAAATTCACACTTAGAAAATTTGGCATACAATTTTTTTCTCCCTCAAAGTCTGAAGCACAGTCCTCAAATGCTGCTCATGATTCTCCTGGACCGAGAATATACCAAGAATCCATCAATGAACACGATGACGAATGAATTAAGATAAGGCCTAAATACACTATTTATCAGGTGCATAAAGGTTGTTGGGGCATTGTTCAGCCCAAACGACGTAACAAGGAACTCATAGTGGCCATATCTGGTCCTGAAGGCAGTCTTCGAGATGTCCGGCTCCCGAATCTTCAACTGATGATAGCCCGAACGCAAGTCAATCTTGGAGAACACCCTAGCACCCTGCAACTGGTTAAATAAATCATCAATGCGAGGCAATGGGTACATGTTCTTTACTGTAACCTTGTTCAGCTGCCGGTAATCAATACATATACGCATCTAACCATCCTTCTTCTTCACAAATAATACTGGAGCACCCCAAGGTGAAACACTGGGCCTGATGAAACCCTTATCAAGAAACTCCTGCAATTGCTCCTTCAACTCCTTCAACTCAGGAGGATCCATACGATAGGGAGGAATGCAAATGGGCTGAGTGCCCGGCAATAAATCAATGCCGAAATCAATGTCTCTGTCGGGCAGTATACCCGTAAGATCAGCTGGAAAAACATCAGGGTAGTCCCGCATAACCGGAACTGACTCCACTGAAGGGGTATCAACACTAACATCTCTCACATAGGCTAAATATGCATCACACCCCTTCTCCACCATCCACTGAGCCTTAAGGAAGGAATGACTCTGCAGGGAGTATACTCTAAGGAACCTCTCCACTCTAACCTCGGTAAACCTGGCATATCCAACGTCACGATCTTGGCGTGACAATCAAGAATAGCATAGTGAGGCGACAACCAGTCCATGCCCAGATTAACATCAAAATCTACCATACCGAGTAATAATAGATCAGCTCTGGTCTCAAAACCACTGATAATAATCAAACACGACTGATATACGCGGTCCACAATAAGAGAATCTCCCACGGGAGTAGAAACATATACGGGGGAACTCAAAGGATCCCGAGGTATTCCCATGTGTGAAGCAAAATAAGAAGACACATATGAATACGTAGAGCCTGGATCAAATAATACTGATGCATCCCTATGACAAATAGGGACAATACCTGTGATGACCGAATCTGAAGCAAGGGCCTCTGAACGAGCTGGAAGAGCATAATACTTGGCCTGGCCTCCGCCTCTAGAGCGACCTCGACTTCCCCGACCTCCACCTCGAGCTGTCTGAGAAGGTGGGGTAGCAGTTGGGGCTGGAAAAATAGCTGGAGGACCCAGTGGAGCACGTGGGGCCTGATAAGACTAAGATGGTGCACCCTTCCTAGCTCTGGGTCAATCTATGATCACGTGGCGAGGGTCACCACACTCAAAACAACCCCTCGGAGGACGTGGCGGCTGGTGCTGACTCTGAACTGGCCTGCTGGACTTGCCGGTGATAGCACCTCGAACAAGAGGTACATAAGATATTGGTGGCGCATAATAAGGCTCCTGAGGTCTAGGAGGAGCTGAAATACCACTGGCTGCTGGAAGAGCTGAATGAACAAGGCGACTCAGAAAACCCCTTCCATAGCGTGTTGCTGGTGCACGAACTCCCAAAAAATGACCAGTCTCTCGAGACCTCTTGGCCTCTCTCTCTTCCCTGTCCCGGGATAGCATACTCTCAATCCTTCGTGCAATACTTACGACCTTCTGGTAAGGGATATCTGTCTCCAACTCCCTGGACATACTGGTCTGAATACTGAGGTGAAGTCCCTCAATGAAGAATCGAACCCGCTCTCTGATAGTGGCAACCAGGGCTGGTGCATGGCGAGCCAAGTAACTGAAACGGACTGAATACTCTGACACAGTCATGGTACCCTGGCGTAACTGCTCAAACTCTGCACGCCAAGCATCTCGAAGGTTCTGAGGGACAAACTCAACCAAAAACATCTTGTAGAACTGATCCCAAGTAAGTGAAGCTGCCTCCTCCGGACTACTCAACTCATAGGCACATCACCACTGATAAGTCGTTCCCCTCATTTGGAAAATGGTGAAAGAAACCCCACTCGTCTCCACAGTAACTATAGTGCGGAGAATGCAATGACACTCCTCAAGAAAACCCAAAGCGTCATCTGAAGCTAGTCCGCTGAAAACAGGTGGGTGGTACTTCTTGTACCTCTCAAGTTTGAGTTGCTCTGCCTCAGAAACAACTGCCCTGGTATCATGCTGAGCTGGAGCCGCTGGGGGAATAGGAATATACTCTAGAACCTGCCCAATATGGACCCTCTGCTCAGGAGTACGGGCTGCGGGAGTCTGTGCCCCTCCCCCGGCCTGGGATGTAATTGGGGATATCGGGAGTAGTCCCGCCTAAGACAAAGTGCTGAAGGCGCTCATGAACTGAGCTAAAGTCTCCAGAAGGGCTGGAGTAATAATAGGGACCTCCTGTGCCCCTCCAACTGTAGCTGCTGGGGGCTCCTCCATCTCTGCTCTCGCCGGTGCTCGGGTTGCACTGCGTGCTCGTCCTTTACCCCGGCCCCTGCCTCTGGTGGCTCTGGCTGGGGGCTCGGGTGCTTGGTCATCAGTACGTCCGATACGGGTACGCACAATCTGTAAGCAAGAATAGAATAGAGTTTAAGAATTTTGATGACAGTAACTAGCACAATAAGGACTTCCAAAGAATATGATTGATCTTAACAGTTACATAGCCTCCTGAAGATAGATACGGACGTCTCCGCACCGATCCGCGAGAGTCTAATAAACCGGCTTTTGACTGGTGACTTCTATGAACCTAGACGCTCTGATACCAACTTGTCACGACCCGCATTACCCTCCGAACGGGTTCGTGATGGCACATAGTCTCTACGACTAGGTAAGCCTAAAACTTGCAGAAAAATAAAAACAATGTAATAATTTAAATAGAAAAGAAGAAGAAACATATAACTCAACCGCTCGGCAGATACAACTTCACTCCAAAACCTGGAATGTCACTACAGTTACAAGTTCTGTACTAAATGTGGCTCTATACAATGAAATACTGGAAAAATACATAAGTCGACTAATCTTATGCTAGAGTAGAAGGGGACTCGTGGGATTCTGCGGACGTGGCAGAATTACCTCGCGGTCTCCTGGCAGCCGCTAGTGATACTCCTAGCCTCGATACTGGGTGCTAGAACCTGGATCTGCACATGCAGAACATGCGCAGGAAAGGGCGTGAGTACTCCACAATTGGTACCCCGTAAGTGCCAAACCTAACCCCAGTCAAGTAGTGATGAGGTCAGGTTAAGCCTCTACTGGATGTTTATAGTAAAAACAGTTAAAAATCTAAGAAAAGAGATATAATAAGCTAAGGAAAAACAGTAGAAACGGTAAGCTGAAAGAAATAGTAAAAAGGGGCCCTCGCCTCAGCGCATCATATATCACAATAGAAATTATGCAAAGTAGTACAGGGGAAAGCTCCCGGAATCTCGTCCGTAGTCCCAATTTAAATATGTTATGCAGTACAGGGGGAAAGCTACCGGAATCTAGTCTGTAGTCCCAATTAAAATATGCTATCCAGTACATGGGGAAAGCTTCCGGAATCTAGTCCGTAGTCCCAATTTAAATATGTTATGCAGTACAGGGGGAAAGCTACCGGAATCTAGTCTGTAGTCCCAATTAAAATATGCTATGCAGTACATGGGGAAAGCTTCCGGAATCTAGTCCGTAGTCCCAATTTAAATATGCAATGCAATTAGTACCGGATACAGTTTATTTGAACAGTTCAGAAAGAAATCACAAGCAAATACCGATAAAACTACCTAAACATGGTACAAATAGTAACAAATAGGGTAACTCAAGTAAGACAGGTAGACATGCTCATTCCTAAGCTACATTACACAGTCAATACAGGAAAACAATAAAAATGGGGATGAATGATTTACGTCATGAAAGGAAAAAGTGGAGTTTTAGCAACTATAGTCCGTGTACGCACTCGTCACCTCACGTACACGGCGCCCATATAACAAAAACAGTACAACCTAAGGGGAAGTCCCCAACACAGAGTTAGGCAAGCCACTTACCTTGACTGCGCTACTCAACTCAAAATCACGCTCTTGCCATGAGTATCCGACTTCGGGTGGCCCAAATCTAGTCAATTCGGTTGCATAAAGTAAATATCAATTCAAGGAATCAAAATAGCTAATAAGTTCGAAGCTAATACGCGAAATTAGGAAATTTTTCCAAAAAGTCCCCCGGGCCCACGCCTCGAAAACAAATAAAAATTACAAATTCCGAACACCCATTCACTCACGAACTCACTCGAACAAGAATTATCAAAATTCGACGTCTAAATCTCCCTAAATCCTCATATTTCTACTTGGGGAAGCTCATCCCAAATTTCATGGTTTTTCATACAAATACATTGATTATATTGAGGAAATTGATAGAGATTAATGGTATACAAGTGAATTAAGGTTAGGAAACGTTACCTATGAATCTCCTATTCGAAACCCACTGAAAATCGCCAAAACCCGAGCTCTAAATCATTTTTTTGGAGTTATGAATTTCAACCCTCGGATTTTTGTATAAACAGTCCAGGGATTCCGCACCTGTGACTTTTGGACCGCACCTGCGGTGCTGCACCTGCGGAAAACCCATCGCATGTGCGGAAAGTCACTTAACAGGGATGGGGCCGCACCTGCGGTCCTGCACCTGCGACCACTGGCATCCCCCACCCAAAATCCGCATCTGCGAGCCCAACTCCACACCTGCGTGTCCGCACCTGCGGTTCCTTGTCTGCAGGTGCGAAACACCAGAACCAGCAATGGTTCAGTTGTTTCTCTAAGTTCCAAAATCACCCGTTGAGCATCCGAAACATCCCCAAGACCCACGGGACCTCAACCAAACTTACCAACCAGTCCTAATACTTCATTCAAACTTAGTCGAGCCTTCAAAACACATCTCATAACATTAAAATCATCAATTATGCATGGATTCAAGCCTAAGAACTTATGAAATTTCAAAAATTAACATCCGATACCGAAACATGTCAAAACACGTACGAATGACCTCACATTTTACACACAAGTCATAAATGACACTACGCATCTGCTGTCACTTTCGGAATTCCATTCCGAGCCCAATATCAAAATTTCACCTATCGGCTTAAATCGCCAAAATTCTAATTTTCTCCAATTCAAGACTAAATCTACCATAGGCCTCAAAAACACATTCTGAACACGCTCCTAACCCTGAAATCGCCCAACGGAGCTAACAGAGTCGACAGAATTCCATTCCGGATCCGCCTTCACACAGTTCTAACTACAGCCCGATTCCTAAAGCTAAACTTCACAGTTAAGGTTAGGTCAAACCCTTACCTCGACTTCCATGACCAAAATCAAGCCTCAATCACCGCTTTCCCTTTTGAATTTGACTCAAAATCAATTGTATCTAGACATAATTGACTTAATAACATCAATAAACGTTAAACAACTCAATTCCAATGCTTAATTATAGGTTTTCTAGCATTCTTCCCAAAATGTCAAAAATCGACCTCGAGCCCGCTTGGTCAAAACACGAGGTTCAGACTTAAACCCGATCACCCATTCACCCACGATCCCGAATATGTAATAAATTTTGAAATCCGACCCCAAATTGAGGTCTAAATTTCAATTATTCAAAAAACCCTAACTCTACCCAAATCCTTAATTTTCTACCCTTAAGAACATGATTAAGGCCTAGAAATATAATGGGTGTTAATGGAATTTGAAGAAACCGAGTCTAAGAATACATACCTATGATTTTGTGGTGAAGTTCCCTTTCAAAAATCGCCAAAGTTTGAGTTTAGGTGAAGAAGTTATGAAGTTTTAATAAAATCCCGTTTTAGCTACTGTTTAATATCACTGGACCACTACTATATGCGTTCGCGGGCCCTTGGCCGCGTTCACATAGTATGACTTACCTGGCCTATGAGTTCGCAAGCTACAGGCCGCGTTTGCACAGGGCTAACACTACCCGACCCCCTTGACCTTCTATGCGTTCACGACCACCTAGGTGCGTTCGCACTGTGTTACCACTACCCGGGCCCCTAGGCCCCCCTATACTCTATGCGTTCGCACTACCATGGGTGCGTTTGCACAGTGTTAGTCTACCCCCTCCCAATCTTGTGTTGTGTGTTCGCATGGATCCCCATGCGTTCGCATAGGGCATTTGCCTGGACACCAGCAACAACCCAAAAACCAGATTTTTCCTAAGTTAGAATCACCCTGACGCCTATCCGAAACTCACCCGAGCCCTCGGGGCTCCAAACCAAACATGTACACAACCTCAAAAACATCCTATGGACTTACTCGTACGATCAAATCGCCAAAATAACATCTTAAACAACAAATTTAGTATCAAAATGATTTCCAAAACTTCCAAAGTATCCAATTTTACAACTACGGGTCCGAATCATGTCAAACGACTTCCGTTTCTTACCAAATTTTGCAGACATATCATAATTATCATATTGAACCTGTACCGGATTCCGGAACCACAATACGGGCTCGATACCATGAATTTCAAATATTATCAAATTCTAAAATCCTTTATATTTTTCAGAAAACAATTTCTTTCAAAAACTCATTGCTCGGGCTTGGGACCTCGGAATTCAATTTCAGGCATACGCTCAAGTCCCGGGTCCAGGTCTCGGTCCGTTTACCCAAAATGTTGACGGAAGTCGACTTAAATCAAATTTTTAAGGGAAAAACTAGCATTTTCTCAATTTTTCACATAAAGGCTTCCTGGCTATACGCCCAGGATGCGCACACAATTTGAGGTGAAATAAAAGGAGGTTTTCAAGGCCTCGGAACACCGTTTCGACATGAAATATAAGGGATGACCTTTTGGGTCATAACAATCTCCACCTCTAAAACAAACGTTTGTCCTCAAACGGACATAGAAAAGTACCTGGATCAGGGAATAGATGGGTATAACGGCTCCGCATATCGAACTCGGGCTCCCAGGTAGCTGCCTCGGCAGGATGACCTCTCCATTAAACACGAACAGAAGGATAACTCTTCGATCTCAACTGACGAATTTTCCGGTCTAATATGGCTACCGGCTCCTCCTCGTAGGTCAAATCTTTGTCCAACTAGACACTGCTTATGTCTAACACATGGTATGGATCGCCGTGATACTTCCGAGGCATAGATACATGAAACACTGTATGCAAGGCTTATAAATTCGGTGGCAGCGCAAGTCTGTAAGCCACCTCTCCCACTCTGTCAAGAATCTCAAACGGGCCAATGAATCTAGGGCTTAGCTTGCCCTTCTTCCCAAATCTTTTCACACCCTTCATGGTCGACACCCGAAGCAATACCTGCTCTCCGACCATAAATGCCGAATCACGAACTCTGCGGTCGTCATAACTCTTCTACCTGGACTGAGATGTACGAAGTCTATCTTGAATGATCTTAACCTTGTCCAAGGCATCCTGCACTAACTCCGTACCCAACAACCGAGCCTCTCCCGGCTCAAACCACCCAACCGGCAACCGACAACCGACACCGCCTACCATACAACGCCTCATAAGGAGCCATCTGAATGCTCGACTGGTAGTTATTGTTGTAGGCAAACTCAGCTAAAGGCAAGAACTGGTCCCAAGAACCTCCAAAATCAATGACACATGCTCGCAACATATCCTCTAAAATCTGAATAGTACCCTCGGACTATCCGTCCGTCTGAGGATGAAACGTTGTGCTCAACTCAACTCATGTACCCAATTCACGCTGAAATAATCTCCAGAAATGTGAGGTAAATTGCGTACCTCGGTCAGAAATAATGGACACGGGCACACCGTGGAGGCGACGAATCTCCCTGATGTAGATCCCTGCTTACCTCTCTGAAGAATAAGAAACTACCACAGGGATGAAATGCGCTGACGTGGTCAGCCTATCCACAATGACCCATACTGCATCGAACTTCCTCTGAGTCAGTGGGAGTCCAACTACGAAATCCATGGTGACACACTCCCACTTCCACTTAGGAATCTCAATCTGCTGCATCAATCCACCGGGTCTCTGGTGCTCGTACTTAACTTGCTGACAGTTCAAGTACCGAGCTACATATGCCACGATATCTTTCTTCATCCTTCGCCACCAATAATGTTGCCGCAAATCCTGATACATCTTTGCGGCGCCCGGATGAATGGAGTACCGGGAACTATGGGCCTCCTGCAATATCAAGTCACGAAGCCCATCAACATTGGGCACACAAATACGGCCCTGCATTCGCAAGACTCCATCATCGCCAACTGAAACCTGCTTGGCACCACCGTGCCACACCGTGTCCCTAAGGGCATGCAAATGAAGATCATCATACTGCCGATCCCGAATACGGTCGAATAATGAAGAACGAGCCGTAGTATAAGCTAGAATACTGCCGGTCTCAGAAACATCCAATCTCATAAACCGATTGGCCAAAGCTTGAACATCTAAAGCAAGCGGTCTCTCTTCGACTGGAATATAAACAAGACTACCTATACTGGCTGACTTCCTACTCAAAGCATCAGCCACTACATTGTCCTTCACCGGATGATATAAGATGGTGATGTCCTAGTCTTTCAATAGCTCCAACCATCTCCTCTGCCTCAAATTTATCTCTTTCTGCTTGAACAAATATTGCAAACTCTTGTGATCCTTGAACACCTCACAAGGCACGCCATATAAATAATGCCTCCAAATCTTCAGCGCGTGAACAATAGTTGCTAACTCCAAATCATGAATGGGGTAATTCTTCTCGTGGACCTTCAAATGACGTGAAGCATATGTTATAACCTTTCCATCCTGCATCAACACTGCACCAAGTCCAATCCGAGAAGCATCACAATATATAGTATATGGCCCTGAACCTGAGGGCAAAACCAGCACCGGTGCCGTAGTCAAGGCTGTCTTGAGCTTCTGAAAGCTCACCTCACACTCATCTGAGCACCTGAACTAAGCACCCTTCTGAGTCAACCTGGTCATCGGGGCTGCAACAGATGAAAAACCTTCCACAAACCAATGATAGTAACCTGATAAGCCCAAGAAGCTCCGAATCTCTGTAGCTGATGTGGGTCTAGGCCAGTCCTTAACTGCTGAAATCTTCTTGGGATCTACCTGAATACCCTCTGCTGATACAACATGACCCAAGAATGCAACTGAGCTCAACCAGAACTCACACTTGGAAAATTTAGCATACAACTGACAATCCTTCAGAGTTTGGAGAATGACTCGAAGGTGCTGCTAGTGCTCCTCCCGGCTGCGGGAGTAAATCAAAATATCATCAATAAAGACAATCACGAACGAATCCAAATAAAGCATGAACACTCGATTCATCAAATCCATAAAACAACTGGGGAATTTGTCAACCCGAATGACATTACTAAGAACTTATAATGCTCGTACCGAGTGCGAAAGGCTGTCTTAGGGACATCAGATGCCCTAATCCTCAACTAATGATAGCTAGATCTCAAATCAATCTTTGAAAATACCTTGGCACCCTGGAGTTGGTCAAAAAAATCATCAATCCTCGGTAATGGATACTTGTTCTTGATAGTAACCTTGTTCAATTGCCGGTAATTAATTCACATCCTCATCGACCCATCTTTCTTCTTAACAAACAACATCGGCGCACCCCATAACGAAACAATAGGCCTAATAAAGTCGTTATCTAGCAAATCCTACAACTGTTCCTTCAACTCCTTTAGCTCTGGCGGGGCCATACGATATGGCGGAATAGAAATGGGTTGAGTGCCCGGAGCCAACTCAATGCAAAAGTCAATATCCCTGTCGGGTGGCATGCCCGGCAAGTCCGCAGGAAACACCTCTGAAAACTCACGAACAATGGGCACATACTCCATAGAAGGAACCTCGGCTAGAATCACGAACATAATCCAAATAGGCTAAACACCCCTTCTCGACCATGCGTCGAGCTTTCATATATGAGATAACCCTGCTGGAAGAATGACCAGGAGTCCCCCTCCACTCCAATCGAGGTACTTCCGGCAAGGCTAAGGTCAGAGTCTTGGCATGACAGTCCAGAATAACATGATAGGGTGACAACCAATCCATCTCAAAAATAACATCAAAATCAACCATATCAAGGATTAGAAGATCTACACTGGTCTCAAGACCACCAATAATCACTACACACGAACACTAGACACGATCTACCACAATAGAATCACCTACCGGTGTAGACACATATACAGAGTACTCAGAGAATCACGAGGCATAATCAAACAAGGAGAAAAATATGATGACACATAGGAGAATGTGGATCCCGGATCAAACAAAACCGAAGCATCCCTGTAATGACTGCATCGGAGGCCTCAGCCTCAGGTCTGGCAGGAATAGCATAACATCAGGGATGGGCCCCACCAATATGAACATCTCTGGGATGGCCTACTACTGGTTGACCTCTACCTCTGGTAGCCTGACCTCGACCTCTGACTGTCTAACCTCCACCTCTAGCACCACGGCCTCCACCCCTAGCTGGTGAGGGGGTGGTGTGGCACCTGGTGCGGGAATCATAGCACGGGAACCCTGGTGCAGAGAACCACTCGAGGCTCGGGGGAAAAATCTAGCAATGTACCCCGGGCCACCACATGTATAACAATTTCTCGGCTGCTGGCTCTGAAACTATCCCTGTCGACCGGAGTAACCACTCTGAAAACTCTGGAGCGGCGGTGCACTGATAGGAGCTGGTGGTGCACTGCGGGATACCTGAAGTGCTGACTGAAACGACCTAGGAGGATGGCCTCTACCAAAAGAATCTATGCCCTCGGACGATGCACCACTGAACCGGACAAAATAACGAGGCCTCTTGTCAGACCCCTGACCACTACCCTGTGATAACACCTTCTCGATCCGTCTGGCCACATTGGATGCCTCTTGAAAGGAAATATCACTCCCTGTCTCTCTGGCCATCTGTAGTCTAATCGGTTGAGCTAGCCCCTCAATAAACCTCCTCACCCTCTCTCGATCGGTGGGGAGTATCATGATAGCATGTGGGGCCAAAGTGATGAACCTGGTCTCATACTGTGTAACTATCATAGAACCCTGCTGGAGACGCTCAAACTGCCTCCGAAAGTCCTCTCTCTGGGTAACAGGAAGAAACTTCTCCAAGAAAAAATCGTAGAATGAGCCCAAGACAAAGGCGGTGACCCTGCTGGTTTGGTCAAGAAAAAATCACTCCACCAAGTCTTGGCGGGACCTGAAAGGCGGAAAGTGGCAAAATCGACTCCATTGGTCTCAACTATCCCCATGTTCCTAAAAACCTCGTAGCAACTGTCCAATTAATCTTGGGGATCCTCTGAAGGTGCACCGCTTAAAGTAGCAGGGAACAGCTTGGTGAACCGGTCCAATCTCCATAAAGCATCAGTAGTCAAAGTTGCTCCCTCCCTTGCCTGAGCCATAATACCTGGCTAAACTACCCCAGCTGTCTGAGGTGCTGGAGTCTGGAACTGAGAAGCTAACTGCTTTGGTGTGTGGGTGGCGGGAGTCTGGGATCCTCCCCCAGCTTGAGAGACGGCTGGTGCTGCAGGAAGTAGACCTGCCTGAGCCACGCTCTCCATAAGTCCCACTAAACGGACCAAAGCATCATGGAGTACCGGGGTGGCAATGAACCCCTCAGGAACCTGAGCTTGTCCCACCGAAACTGTTTGAGCAGTAACCTCATCGGAAAACTCTACTTGAGGCTCCGTCTCTGAGGCTGCTGCTCTGGGCTGAGCTCTGCCTCTGCCTCGGCCTCTAGTACGGCCTCGTCCTCGGCCCCTCGTAGGAGCTGCAACTGGATCCTTGGGCTGCTGATCAGTAGATGTAGAAGCACGTGTTCTCGCCATCTGCGAGAGAGTAGAATAGAAATTCAATTAGCATTTGGAACTCAAATTGCACGTCAGAGAAGAATAGATGTGAAGACATTCCTAAACTCTGCAGCCTCTGGGGGATACGTACAGACGCCTCCGTACCGATCCCTCAGACTCTACCAAGCTTGTCCGTGAATTGTGAGACCTAAGCAACCTAGTGCTCTGATACTAACTTGTCACGACCCGAATTTCCCACTGTCGGGACCGTGATGGCGCCTAACGTTGAACCCCCTAGGCAAGCCAACATGACTGTTCAATTTACTTTATTCCTTTGTTATTAGTAGTAAACACGTGAATTACAACATTAACATGAATAAAAATATAAGATGAAGCAAGATATATAATTCAATCCAATGCCTTTAAGAAATTTCACAAAAAACAAAACCAAATCCCAGAATATTGGAGTCACAACTCACGGACTGTCTATGAATACTAAATATAAAGGTTTGAAATAATAAATACATCTGTTTCTGAATTAGCTATAACAGAATACAAAAGAAATAGAAGGGGACGCCAAGGCCTGCAGACGCCAACAGGACTACCTCGGTGTCTCTACGTGGACTAAAGGAAGCCTCCTCAATCAATGTCAGTAGGGTCCTGTACCGGGATCTGCACAACAAAGATGTGCAGAGTGTAGCATAAGTACAACTGAGTAAGTGTCAAGCCTAACCTCGGCAAGTAGTGACGAGCCAAGGACATGACACCCAAACAACCTGTGCAACTAATAATATTCGGAAGAATAATAATAACATGAAGTAAACAACTAAGTACCAAGGAAAGGGGGAAACATGCTGGGGAAAAGAAATATCAAATAAAGGAAACAATGAAATAAGACAACCATTCAATATCAGCTTAAACAACAGGAATTAACATCACAGAGAAGACAGTGCACGACATCACCCTTCGTGCTTTTACTCTCATCCTCACAATAATAAATAGAAACGGCATGGCATCACCCTTCGTGTTTTAATATCATAACATGGCACGGTATCACCCTTCGTGCTTTTACACTCTCATCCTCACAATAATATACACGGCATCACCCTTCGTGCTTTACACTATCAATACACGGCATCACCCTTCATGCTTTACACTCTTCCTCACCCAAACAATATCAATAACAACAGTGCGGCAAGGAAAAATCAACACTATGAACCATAATAATAAATCATAACGTCCCGGCAAGGGAACAACAATAGGAATATCACTATCCCGGGAAGGAACACAACTATAACCAATCTCACACGAGTATATATCTTCACATAAAGTTTCTCAACTGAAACCAATACTCAACAATGTTCATTACCAAGAATTTCCACCAAAATGAATAACCACAAAGTGAAACTCAAGTTATAACACAGTAAATATCAATGAAAACCACATAATTCATAATATCCGACTCACGGGCATGCTTGACACCAATGTATAGGTACTCGTCACCTCACATATACGTTGCACATGGTATTCACACATAGCAAATAAGACACAACACCTATTCCCTCAAACTAAGGTTAGGCCAAACACTTACCTCGACTTCCAAGACCAAAATCAAGCCTCAATCACCGCTTTCCCTTTTGAATTTGACTCCAAATCAATTGTATCTAGACATAATTGACTTAATAACATCAATAAACGCTAAACAAATCAATTTCAATGCTTAATTATAGATTTCCTAGCATTCTTCCCAAAAAGACAAAAATTGATCCCGGGCCCGCTTGGTCAAAACACGATCACTCATTCACCTACGAGCCCGAATATGTAATTAGTTTCGAAATCCGACCCCAAATTGAGGTCTAAATTTCAATTATTCAAAAACTCCTAACTCTACCCAAATCCTTAATTTTCTACCCTTAATAACATGATTTAGGCCTAGAAATCTAATACGTGTTAATGGAATTTGAAGAAAACGAGTCTAAGAATACATAACTATGATTTTGTGGTGAAGTTCCCTTTCAAAAATTGCCAAATTTTGAGTTTAGGTGAAGAAGTTATGAAGTTTTTATAAAATCCCGTTTTTAGCTACTGTTTAATATCACTGGACCACTACTCTATGCGTTCGTGGGCCCTTGGCCGCGTTCGCATAGGTATGACTTACCTGGCCTATGCGTTCGCGAGCTACAGGCCGCGTTCGCACAGAGCTAACACTACCCGGCCCTCATCCCCCTTGACCTTTTATGCGTTCGCGACCACCTAGGTGCGTTCGCATTGTGTTACCCCTACCTGCCCCCCCCCCAGGCCCCCTATACTCTATGCGTTCACACTACCAAGCGTTCGCACAGTGTTAGTCTACCCCCTCCCAATCTTGTGATGTGCGTTCGCATGGATCCCCTTGCGTTCGCATCAGCCATTTTCCTGGACACCAGCAACAACCCAAAAACCAGATTTTTCCTAAGTTAGTATCATCCTGACGCCTATCCGAAACTCACCCGAGCCCTCGGGGCTCCAAACCAAATATGTACACAACCTCAAAAACATCCTACGGACTTACTCGTGCGATCAAATCGCCAAACTAACATCTTAAACAACAAATTTAGCATCAAAATCAAAGAAAATTTTCAAAACTTCCAAAGTATCAACTTTTACAACTACGGGTCTGAATCATGTCAAACAACTTCCGTTTCTTACCAAATTTTGCAGACATATCATAATTATCATACTGAACCTGTACCGGGCTCCAGAACCAAAATACGGGCTCGATACCATGAATTTCAAATATAATCAAATTTCTAAAATCCTTTATATTTTTCAGAACATAATTTCTTTCAAAATTTCATTTCTCGGGCTTGGGGCCTGGGAATTAGATTCCGGGCATACGCTCAAGTCTTATATTTTCCTACGGACCCTCTAGGACCGTCAAATCACGGGTCCGGGTCCATTTATCTAAAATATTAATCGAAGTCAACTTATATCAAAATTTTAAGGCAAAAACTAGCATTTTCTCATTTTTTCACATACAGGCTTTTCGGATATACGCCCGGGATGTGCACGCAATTTGAGGTAAAATAAAAAGAGGTTTTCAAGGCCTCGCAACACCGTTTCGGCATGAAAGGGATGACCTTTTGGGTCATCATAGTTGATGAAATTAATGACATGCTTATTGATCGATTCACAGGAAAATAAAAAATATTTATTGGTACCAATGAGGCTATTGAATTTAACAACCAAACACAACTAGAAGATATACTGCACACTTCAAACCCTCCTGGTTTCCCCCCTTACAAATTATGTTTGAAGGAGAATTGTCCAATTATATTATTACGAAATCTAAATCCATGTGAAGGTTTATGTAATGGCACGCGATTGACTTGTTGTGATTTTAAAAGTCATGTTATTAGTGCCAAGATCACAGTAGGTGATTTCAAGAATATGCATGTGTTTATCCCAAGAATACCATTATTATCATCACAAGATGAAAAAATACCTGTTCAGTTCAAAAGAATGCAATTTTCTATTAGACTGTGCTTCGCTATGACTATAAATAAAGCAATTTATTTTCGAGAACTTGTATTTTCACATGGACAGCTTTACGTTGCCTTATCAAAAGCAAAGAGTTCAAATTGTCTGAAATTGTTGATCCGACCATCTACACCAACTAGCCATGATGATCATTCTACATCTAATATTGTTTATGATGAAATCATTAAGAAAGAAACTTCTTGATGTTTTCGGCATACTCTTCTTCTACAATTCCTTTTCTCTTTTCCTCCCTTATTATCCTATGTACACATTTTTCTGACTTTTTTACATTCTCAGTTTCAGACTTTTCATGCTTTTGTCCCATTTTTCATTTATTTCAACTCCATTACATACTTCAACTTCAGACACGAGGGGATTGGTGATAACTTATAGACAAAAGATAAAAGATTTTTTGAATTTTGTTAGACAAACATTACATTATACGATCGCATTCCCTACTTAAGGGTAGTTGTTTTATGAAAACAGAGCAATCATATTGTCATATTAAAACTGTTGTTCAAGACCCAGCTAAAACACTCTAAGTTTGAGCATCAGCTTCGTCATAGAGTTAAAATACAAAGCCACCTCCGCCATCCAAACACTCCGAGACTTTTTATGACCAGGTAAATTATGGTTCTTTTTGTAGCCTCTTCTGAATTGCTTGTGTTCAATTTTGGGTCTTAAGAAAAACTTTCAGGAGACTAATGATCATACTTAGTAATGCAGAAACGTGTGTATCTAATCCTAAAATACTCTACCAAGAGTGAACTCTACAAAGAACCGCAGAAATGCAAATATTTTACTGAACGGCGTACAACAACTATTACTTCTTGTTGAATTACAAAAATGCTTGTACATTTGTTATTAAACTGTAGAATTTCCTTCTTCAAAATCTCTACTTAGAGAATCATGATAGTTTATAGATGAACAGATGGTGAGTTTTTCTTTCAATCTTCAGTTTTTGTCCCCATTCTACATAGCCTTGAGTGTCAACATTTTATATATCTCCAATATTTATCTATATTCAAGTCTTTAAGCATCCTAGCTACTTTTGAGCTGGCCAATTGACCATAATTTTTTTTATTTTTGCCTTTGTTTTCTGTCTTGCAACAGTATATTGCATCGTTAGCCCAAACCTTCACATATTTTTTTATGAGAAGCATGCAATACAAAGAGATATAAAATCGCAGAATCTTTTGGTTGGTCTACAGGTATATATTTAGCATTTGTAAACAGTTTATAATATGCATTGCATCTTAATAATGGAACTCGATTTAAGTATTTTTAAAATTTATGCTTTCAGGGTGAACTCAAAATTGTACACTTTGGATGGTTGGCATTGAGAATATACATTATGTTAGTCGAAAGCAGACTAGCTTTATGTTGTACGAGATACACTGGAAATTTCATACAGAAGTTCTATATTTTTATGGCTTCATGTGGTATCCTTTTTCTTCTTTTTAAACAAAAAACTTTTATTTTCACAAGGCATGTATGGGAATTTAGCTTAGCAAATCTTTAAGTGCTTTTACATGTTTTAGTGTTAATCCAATTATTTACTTAAAACTATTGCTAATTGTATGTGGTTCTTGGTAGATAGTGATAGAAATAAATGCAAAATTTCATAGTTCCTCAAATTCCTTCTTCTCTGGTGGTGCACGAATTAACACATCGCAAAACTGTCTCTGTTATTATATAATTCGACACACCACATCACTCGGGAAGCGCCAAGTCTTTGTGCCATAAGTGACGGAAGGAGCTCTCAAATCTAAATAGCCTGACTGTGACTTGCGAGACAAGAACACTACATTATCTCTTCCGCTGCATATTTTTCTATTTTTCCTTTCAATTCTGGATTATTCACTGTGAAATTTCCTGTTGGCATCTACAGAAAGTTTATCTATCTTTGTTCTATTTTAATGTGTTATTAATCACAATTTGGTTGATAAATGTCACTTTTTAGTTATTTTGAATAATATTTTATAACTTTTAAATAAATGTTAGTAATTGTTCTTGATTTGCACACATCTATTATGCTTTTTTGATAATATTTATCTTTTGGTACCAACTATTCTCTGTTAAGAGACTTGTTTTTTTTTTATATTCGAGAGTATAGTTAATCACTCCTACTGCCTACTTTACTTTGGAAATCTTTCTACAAATGAATTTGTGTTTCATTCCATAAATTTGAACTAGCACATTCTCCTTCCTATACTTCAAATAAAAATTGGATGTTTTCACACGTTAATACACTGTGTTTGTGGTGGTGAGATTTTTCTGTTAGACACACAGTTAGTTTAGACATGAAATCTTCGGGATATCTTATTAGTTGCATAGGGATTGATTATGGTATTTCATAGTCGCGACACGCTTCTGATTTGATGAACTTTTGTAGAATCTAGAACTGTTGGGTGTAGCTCACTCTGTTTCAGCCGATATCAAAAGTGTTGGTGTTATAGGAGCTGCATCAGGACTTGCAAAAATAATCTTTGCTCAGTACGAGCCTGCCGCCAACGGACTTTATACCAAGTACGAGTCAATGACTGAGCAAAATGCAGCATCAACTTGGTTCTCTCAAAATCGAATCCCCATTCTTCCTAGGGTTGTCGTTCGTTTTGCTAAAGTTCATACTCTTTCTTCTTTTCCTCTTCTAAATAGTGCTGCTTAGTTATTCTATAACCTAACATTTGCGAAATAAAAGACTAAGGTCTTTCTATTTAGCAGCACCCAGATGATAAGATATCTTTACCACAAGATGTTGTCCCTCGCCTTTAACCCCGAATTTTTAGAGGCTGCACCTGAGAACAAGGACAATGTTATGATTGCAAAACTTTTACTGTTCTCAAATAAAATTGGATGCCTCTTGGATAAAGCTGGCGGTATAGTAGATGACATGAGCAAGTCAACTGCAACCTTTATTCATTTTGTAGGCAAGGATCAACTCCCAAAGTTCGTGTCAGAAAATGAAGTAATAGTTCAGGTGTTTTTCTTCTTCTTTTTTATGATTTGAGTGACGTTAGTAAAAACAAAAATTAGCAATTATTTTTCGCGTAGTTTAGAGGGTTTCTCGCTGGCTTCAACATTTGTTTGGTATAAGATAAGTCTAATTCCTAGATCTTGACTTGCTTTTTGCTTCTCTTTATGGTTGCTCAGGTAAATGGAGACAATGCGATGGACACTTTGTAGTTGCTCCAATTGTTGATTGAAGTTCACGCCCATATAATTTTCACGGAGTTATAACAATGTAACTTTATTTATGTTGGACTTAATTTCTGAACCATTATAAAATAATATAGCTTTGTTCACGTTGGGCCCGGGCAACGCCCCGGCTACCCCACCTAGTATGTAAATATGTAGCAATAGTCGTTCCGATTATCAGACCTAATGGAGAAAATAGATAAAATTCTCTTGTATTTCTTGTGGGTGTTAATACATGACTCCCAATATAAGAGTGTCTCCATATTTGGAAATGTAATGCTCCAGACGAAGAGTGCAAACCAATTAACCAACTATATTTTCTCTGTGATGACCCAAAGGGTCATCCTAAGTAATTCTAGCTAAATCGGTGTTCCGAGACCTTGAAATCCTCCGTTAGTCTCACCTCGATATGTGTGTGCAACCTGGGCGTGTAGCCGGGAAGTCTGTATGTTGAAATTTGATGAAAATAGAATTTTATGATAACTAAATGGATAAAGTTGACTTTGGTCAACATTTTTGGTAAACGGATCTGGACCTGTGATTTGACGGTCCCGGAGGGTCCGTAGGAAAATGTGGGACTTGGGTGTATGCCCGGAATCGAATTCCGAGGTCCTAAGCCCGAGAAATGAATTTTTAAAGAAAATTGTATTCTGAAAAAATAATAAAGGATTTTGAAAATGAATAATTATGTGAAAACCGTGTTATCGGGCCCGTATTATGGTTCCGGAGCCAGGAACAGGTTTAATATATGTTTTGTAACTTATCTGTGAAATTTGGCGTAAAACGAACTTGAGATGACGTGTTTCGGATCAAAATTGGAAAAATTAAGCTTTATGAAGTTTTAAGAAATTTCTATGAGTTTTGAGGTTTAATTCCTTGTTTTTGATGATATTTTGATGATCAAAATGCTTGAATAAGTCCGTAAGATGATTTGGGAGACGTGTGTATTTTTGGTTTTGAGACCCGAGGGCTCGGGTGAGTTTCGGGTAGCTAACAGGGTGTGGAATGCATGAAAAATCTGGTTTTCTCATGTTTTCTGGTGTCCAGCGATCTCCTCTCTGCGATCGCGAACTCAGTCACGTGATCGCAATGTTGTATGGGCTGGAGAGTGGAAATTGACCCTATGCGAATGCAGGGCCTCCACCGCGATCGCAGAGCTTGGGGCTAGTGCTCTACGCGATCGCGGAAGGCCTCACGTGATCGCATAGTGTAGACCTGGGTCGGGGGCTGGGTTCTGAAATGCTCTCCGCGAACGCGGACGTGGGGTCGCGATCGCGATCCTCCGTGTCGTCAACCTCTGCGATCGCACACATTGCTCCGCGATCGCGTAGGTCAATCCCCAGTACACTCTGCGATCCAATGAACAATTTTACCCAGTTATTCTTTAAGTCCAAAACAGTAGGCATTACGGGATTTTCCCAACTTTTCACTCTCCCCTTCTTCTCCAACCTCCATTGAAGTCCCCAAGATAGATTCCCTCCATAGCCATTTGGGTAAGTGATATTAACTTCTAATTCTTCCATTTCCTTCCATAATCACTAGAAAATCTAGGCCTAAAATCATAAAATCAAGTAGAAATTAGGGGTTTTAGGTAGAGTTAGATTTTTGGGAAAATTGGGTGATTCAAACTCAATTTGGGGTCGGATCTTGAAACAAATTATATATTTTAACTCGTGGAGTTATGGGTGATTGGGTTTTGGTTGAACCTCGAGTGTGGACCAAGCGGGCCCGGGGTCGAATTTTGGTAATTTTGGAAGAATGCTAGAAATTGAATATCTAGGCTATGGGATTGTGTTATTGAGTTTTTATTGATATTATTGAATTAATTATGCCTGATATCATTGTTTCGGAGTTGGATTATAAAGGAAAGACGGTCTTAGAGGGATGATTGCTATACTTTGGACCGAGGTAAGTGTCTTGCCTAACTTTGGTGAGGGAATATGTATTATTTGCTATGTGCTAAGTGATTATCATGTTCATTGCATAGGTGAGGTGACGAGTACCTATGCAATGTGTGTCAAGCATGCCCGTGAGTCTATTTTGATAGAAATTGCAGTATTTCTTCCATGTTTAGCATATTATGAGATTGTCTTTACTTGGTAATTTATTCTTGATTGAAAGTATTGGCTGTTGAGTTTGAGAAGTGTTGATACGAATGATAATACAAGTGTAGAGTATGCGATTGAGGTGATTGGTTATAGCTGAGACCCTTGCCGGGCATTTATTGAGTTATTAATTGATGTTTTCCCCTTGCCGGGTGATTTGAACTGTCTATTTCCACTATGTTGTACTCCTTGCCATTATAACTTTTATTGTTTGGTGAGGAAGAGTGTAAAACATGAAGGGTGATGCCGTGCCATGACATTTGATTACATTGCATAGTGAGGAAGAGTGCAAAGCACGAAGGGTGATGTCGTGCCATAATTCATATTGATTATAAGCACGAAGGTTAATGTCGTGCCATGATTTCCATTGATTATATGCACGAAGGTTAATG
>ML292144.1:0-59256 GCA_005239495.1 Nicotiana undulata
AGGCGCCGGTCTCGTCCCTCGATTTTGGGGCGTGACAAACTTAGTATCAGAGCCTAAGGTTTTTCAAAGAGTCCTAGGATGTCTCGGAGCCGTGTCTAGTAGAGCCCTTTTTATCGGTGTGTTGTCGACCACATCTAGAATTAGGGGGCTACATGGACATTTAGGAAATTACCCTTTCATTGTTATTCTATATCGTGCGGTGAACCGGAAAGTTAAAATATCCTTGCCTAATTCGTGCTTTGTTCCGAAATTTTCAGTAATGGCACCAAAGAAGAGAGCTCGACTCGGCCTTGAGGCTAATGCCACCCCGGGTGTGGATATGAATTCTGTACCAGATAGTGCGGGTGAGAGTGACTCCCCGACCTTGAATCGACCTGACCCTTCTATTCCGGATCAAAGCGTTCCTGTTCCTGCGGCGACAGAGGGTGGTGCAATCCCTCCCGCTGATATTCTTGACCCCTCTACAGTTCCAGCTTTTGGTCCCGGTACGTCCGATGGGGACCTCAAATGAGCTATTCATATGTTGACTCAGTTTGTGGCCGCTCAGGCCCAAATATCTCATGCTACCCCTGCGTCCTCCAGCGGACAGGGAGATTTCGCTGGCTCAAGGGTCAACCAGTTTCTGCGGTTGGCCCCTCCAGAGTTCTCAGGTACAGATCCAGAGGCTGATACACAGGTTTTTCTTGATGAGATGTACAAAACCCTTCGGGTGATGAAGGCTACAGAGACAGAGGGGGTTGAGTTAGCTTCGTATAGGCTGAGGGGAGCAGCATATTCCTGGTTTGAGATGTGGGAGGGTTCCCGTGGGGAGGGAAGTCCTCCGTCTAGATGGGACGAGTTCGTGGATGATTTCATGGATCACTTCCCTGCCAAGACTGTGGCAGACCGTGCTACGGAGTTTGAGGTCCTCAAGCAGGGTAATATGAGTGTGTGGGAGTACCACATGGAGTTCGTGCAGTTGCCTAAATATGCTCCTCACTTGGTATCGACTATGGATGCCAGGGTTCGACGTTTCGTTCAGGGCCTTAGTCCCTTGGTTGTGAATGAAACTACTATAGCTGCCTTGAACTCAGACATGAATTATGGGAAGATTGTTGGATTCGCCCAGGCTACAGAGGCTAGGAACTTGAAGATCAGGTCAGAGAGAGAGAGAGTAGCAGTAGGGCCCGGTCAGCGGGCCACTTGGGGAGTTCAGTTGGAGGAGGGAGACCAGTTCATGGGAGAGGGTCATCAGGGCCATCCCAGTCCTATGCACAGTCCTCAGCCAGTGCACCGTTTCCAGCAGAGCAGTCGCTGGGGACCAGGATTAGACAGCGGGAGACCCCATCAATCAGGTCGCCCAGGAGGGAGGTTCCAGCAGCAGGGGAGGGCTCCGTGCCCCAAGTGTGGGAGGTTCCATACCGAGTCTTGTTATCTGGATCTCCCGGTGTGCTACGGGTGTGGAGTGAGAGGCCATATTTAGCGGGATTTCCGTGCGCCCAGTCAGGGCAGGGGTAGGGGTTTTGCTCAGTCATCCGGATCTTCAGTCGCTACATCTTTAGGGCGTCATACAGCTCCAGCGGGGCGTGGTGCAGTTAGGGGTGGAGCTCGAGGTAGGGGTGGACCCAGCCGGTTCTATGCTTTGAGTGGTCGCCAGAACGCGGAGGCTTCTCCAGATGTTGTTACAGGTATTCTGACTGTTCAAGCACTTGATTGTTATGCTCTTATTGACCTAGGGTCCTCCTTGTCTTATGTTACCCCGTTTATTGCTTCAAGTTTTGGGATAAAACTCGAACAACTTCATGAGCCGTTCTCTGTATCAACTCCGGTTGGTGATTCTATTACAGCCGCGCGAGTCTATAGGAATTGTGATGTCACGGTATGTGGTCGCGTTACCACGGACGATCTTATTGAGCTTGGGATGGTAGATTTTGATATTATTATGGGAATGGACTGGCTTTATTCGTGCTTCGCTAAACTCGACTACTGAACCAGAATCATGAGGCTAGAGTTTCCTAATGAGCCAGTTATTGAGTGGAAGGGAAATAGTGTGGTACCGAAGGGTAGGTTTATTTTCTACCTTAAGGCCTCGTAGATGATTAAAAAGGGGTGTGTCTATCATTTGGTCCGGGTTGCGGATACCACTTCAGAAGTGTCGGCCCCCGAGTCCGTGCCAGTCGTGAATGAGTTTCTTAAAGTATTTCCGGACGAACTTCTAGGGATTCAGCCAGATAGGGAGATTGATTTCGGGATTGATGTATTGCCAGCTACGCAACCAATATCTATTCCACCATACAGAATGGCGCCAGCAGAGTTGAGGGAGTTAAAGGAGCAGTTAAAGGATTTATTAGAAAAAGGGTTCATTCGGCCGAGTGTGTAGCCGTGGGGCCATCTGGTTCTTTTCGTCAGAAAGAAGGATGGGTTGCTTCGAATGTGTATTGAGTATCGACAGCTCAACAAAGTCACTATCAAAAACAAGTATCCATTGCCTCGAATAGATGATTCGTTTGATCAATTGCAAGGTGCGAGGTTCTTCTCCAAAATTGATTTACGGTCTGGGTATCATCAGTTGAAGATCAGAGAGCAGGATATTCCTAAGACCGCCTTCAGGACTCGTTATGGTCATTTTGAATTTTTGGTAATGTCCTTTGGGCTGACCAATGCTCCAGCAGCTTTCATGGATCTTATGAATCGGGTTTTCAAGCCATTTCTAGACTCCTTCGTGATTGTTTTTATTGATGACATCCTTGTCTACTCGCGGAGTCGGGAAGATCATACTAATCACCTCAGGGCAGTTCTGCAGACTCTTCATCATCACTAGTTGTATGCTAAATTTTCGAAATATGAGTTTTGGCTAGAATCAGTCACCTTTTTGGGTCATGTTGTTTCCAGAGAAGGGATTCAGGTTCATCCCCAGAAGATCGCGGCAGTGAAAGATTGGCCTAGACCAACGACCCCGACAGAGATTCGCAGTTTCTTGGGTCTAGCTGGGTATTATCGGAAGTTTGTGGAGGGATTCTCTACCCTCGCCTCCCCATTGACTAAATTGACGCAGAAAGCAGTGAAGTTCCAGTGGTCCGACGCTTGTGAGAAAAGTTTTCAGGAATTGAAGTCGAGATTGACTTCGGCACCGGTATTGACCTTGCCAGAAGGTATAGAGGGATTTGTGGTTTATTGCGATGCTTCAAGGGTTGGTTTGGGGTGTGTGTTGATGCAACATGGGAAGGTTATAGCGTATGCTTCAAGGCAACTCAAGAATCACGAGAAGAATTATCCGACGCATGATTTGGAGCTCGCGGCAGTGGTGTTTGCATTAAAAATTTGGCGGCATTATCTTTATGGGTTCCACGTGGACGTGTTCTCAGACCACAAGAGTCTCCAGTATTTATTCAAGCAGAAGGAGCTGAATCTAAGGCAGCATAGGTGGTTAGAATTGCTCAAAGATTATGATATGAATATTTTGTACCATCCAGGGAAGGTGAATGTGGTGGCCGACGCTCTCAGTCGGAAGTCTATGGGTAGTTTGGCTCATTTGGAAGCGGATCAGAGGCCCTTGGCTCGAGAGGTTTATCAATTGGCCATTTTGGGGGTTTGTCTTTCGACCTCAGACGAATGGGAGGTTATGGTGCATAACGGAGCAGAATCGTCACTTGTAGCGGAAGTTAAAGAAAAGTAGTTTATTGATCCAACATTGGCATAGTTGAAGGAGGCAGTTCTGAATAACAAGATTTTGGCATTTTCACTCGGCAACGATGATGGGGTAGTATTGCGATGTCAAGGTAGGCTATGTGTTCGAGATGTAGATAATCTTCGGAAGAGGGTAATGGCGGAGGCTCATAGCTCCAGGTATTCTGTGCACCCAGGTTCTACGAAAATGTATCATGATCTCCAGGAAATTTATCGGTGGAGCGGTATGAAGAAGGGTGTGGCGGACTTCGTGTCTAGATGTCCGAATTGTTAGCAGGTGAAGGACGAGCATCAACGACCCGGTGGATTAACTCAGCTTATGGAAATATCGACGTGGAAATGGAAGATGATCAACATGGATTTCGTGGTAGGGTTACCTCGCACTCAGTGCAAGTTCGACTCAATTTGGGTGATAGTGAATCGACTCACCAAATCAGCTCACTTTTTGACAGTCAAGTCCACCGATACTGCAGAACGGTACACTCAGTTGTATATCAAGGAAATAGTCATACTTTATGGCACTCCAGTTTCTATTATCTCGGATCGAGGGGCCTAGTTTACAGCTAATGTTTGGAGGAAATTTCAGCAAGGTTTGGGTATTCAGGTGAATCTCAGCACAACTTTCCATCCACAGACTGATGGTCAAGTGGAACGGACTATTCAAACGCTTGAAGATATGTTATGGGCTTGTGTTTTAGATTTCAAAGGTAGTTGGGATGACCATTTGCCACTTATCGAATTTTCTTACAATAACAGCTTTCATGCTAGTATTCAGATGGCCCCTTTTGAGGCATTGTATGGGAGAAGGTGTAGATCTCCGATTGGATGGTTCGAAGCTGGTGAGACGGAATTGTTAGGGCCAGATCTTGTGCACCAAGCTATGGAAAAAGTTAGAGTCATTCAGGAGAGGATGAAAACTGCTCAGAGTCATCAGAAATACTATGCGTACGTTCGTCGAAGAGAATAGGAGTTCCAAGTAAATGATTGGGTGTTCTCGAAGGTGTCTCCCATGAAGGGAGTGATGCGGTTTGGGAAGAAAAGGAAGTTGAGCCCTAGGTACGTCGGGCCATATCGGATCGCTCAAAGGATAGGACGGGTGGCTTATAGGCTGGAATTGCTCCTTGAAATGTCATTAGTGCACCCGGTGTTCCATGTGTCTATGTTGAAGAAAGTGGTTGGAGATCCATCCGCCATCGTGCCAGTTGGGACTATTGAGGTTAATGAAGAGTTATCATACGAGGAGGCTCCGGTTTCTATTCTTGATAGGCAAGTCCGTAAATTGAGAAACAAAGAGATTGCTTCTGTTAAAGTGTTGTGGCGAAGTCAACAAGTCGAGGAAGCCACGTGGGAAGAAGAGAAACAAATGAGAGAAAAATATCCCCATCAGTTTGAACAAGTCTAGTAGTGATCGTGCGAGCTATTATCCCCAGGCAATTTGATGTTGTATTCACATTCGTGCAAAGACACCCCATTTTCCCCTAATTGCCTTATTTTTGTAACTTTCCAATGCGTGCTAAAAATTGTATATGATGTTATCAATTGGGTAGTGTGAAACCCTTGAAGTAAATGAAAGTTTTGTGAAACTTATGTGATAGGCAAAATGATTAATAGTAGTGTAGATTGGTAATGATTAATTAAAATATATATACGGCGTATTGAGGAGATTGAATCGTATGGGACTCACTAAAATGACCAAATTATGTGCAAGTATGTGCCATTAATTGAATCATATGCTAATTTGTGATGTAAAGAGAATGAACTATGTGTGGTTGTCAAAGTGATTGGATATGTGCAAGTGTTGAGGAAATGAATTGTATGCAAGTTGTAGGGATAACGAAAACTGTGTAATGATGCTTGGAAATGTGTTTCGGGGGCTCTCTGACAGGTAGATAGGTCTAAATACAAAGGAAACTCTGGCGAAATTTTCTTAAAATATTGTAGTTAGTGTAAATCTGGAAGTTTGCATATCATGTTTTCAAAACCAAACGATTTCCAAAAGATTTTTAAGGGGGGAGAATGTAAGGACTGTAAAATTTCTTGTTTAAGATAATGCCCGAATAAGTCCCCTAGTTGTTATAACTGTAGAAATTCTTAAAACGGACCTTATTTTTGTAAAAGTACCCCAGAATTTGAAAGAATAAATTTTCCAAAAATTGGGTGTTATGCGACGCACTATGCGATCGCATAACGTGTATGCGGACCGCATATTGGTCGCATACATGGGACGAATCACTGTCCAATTTGAGGACAACTATGCGGTCCATTATGCGATCGCATTTCGGTTTTGCGGACCGCATAGTTTTCGCATTCTTGCCCATTGGTTTTGGTGAGGGAGGTTATGCGACGCACTATGCGATCGCATAACGTGTATGCGGACCGCATAGTGGTCGCATACCTGCACAGTGTGTTTTTAAAGTTGGCCCATCTTCAGGGCCATTCTGCGACCGGTCTGCGGACCGCATGTCAGGAATGCGGTATTCCTGTGTCGGGCTCCTAATTTTTCTAATTTTAAAACCCGACCCCCAGTTCATTAAAACACCCCACCCCTTCATTTTAACAAGTTTTTTGAACAAAATAGAGATAAGGAAAGGAGATTTCTTGAGAGAGAAAGTGGTTCTTCCACCAAAGTGATTTTCAAAATCCCTCAGGCCTGGTATTTCGAGTAATCTCCTTCTTCCCCATTCTAGCAGGTAAGGGTTCCCAACCCTTTTTCCATTAATTTTCTGATATTAAACAAAGGGAGGATTAGCATGGATTGATTCTTGAAAATATTAATTAAGACCTTGCATGCATGTTTAATAATGGTGTTAATCTAGTAAGAGGGTGGTTTGGGGTAAATTTCACAAAGATAGGGTTGGTAATCTAATGGGGTCACATAGTGTTTGGCAAAATACTTAAGAGAGTCCGAATTGCATGCATGCCTTCAAATTCTAAGTTGAATATGTTTAATTGTGAACTAGATTGACGGTACTAGTCGGTTCGGTGATTTGTGAGTAAAAGTTAAAAAGGGTTTTCGACTCCAGGTATGTATGGCTAACTTTAACCTTCGTAAAATCCCTCTTGTTGTGGAAAGCATACGATATGTGTACTTATATGAAAATATGTGAATTGACTGTCTAGTTGATTACCACCCCACTCTGTTAGATGAGATTTTGAATTGTGACTTGGCGTGCCTACCTTATTATGTGCAAAGATGGTAGTTGTTTAAAGTTATTGATATGAAGCATTATAAATAAGTTGAACGGTTATGGCAACACCTTGTGCATAAATTGCTGCTTGATGAAAGTTTGGGGTGCCTTGAGCCCAAGTAAATGAATTGTCAAATGTGAATTTGTGATCCTTGAAAGGAAGGCCCATGTGATGAAATTGTTTGGTGTTGTTGTTGAATTTGGAATCCTTGAAAGGAAATTTCTTATAATGAAATTGTTTGTTGTTGTTGCCGTTGTGATGAAATTATTGGTAGTGTTGTTTTGAAATATAAATTGTCAGGCGGGGTAGGGTTGCGCGCCGCAACACGAAGTAATAAGGTGTGGGTTATGGTGATAAGGGAGGCCGAGGTAATAAGGGTGGAAAAGTGATCTTTATCACTATTGATATGAAATTGATGAAACTCGTGAATATGGTGGTGTTGGAAAGGGAAAAAGAAAGATTGTAAAATTGTTGACTTTGATTGTCTCTTTCCGTGTGTTTTGATTGTTGGTCCTATTGCTGTCCTTTTTCTTATCTGTATATTGGTTGATTGTACTTGGGATAAAGTTTGTTTATACATACTAGTACTATTCCACAGTACTAACGTCCCTTTTGCCGGGGGCGCTACCTATTTTATATGGATGTAGGTGGTTCTATAGCAGGTAGCTCACCCTGCCGTTAGTGGTACCTCCTCTTCATCTCTGCAGCAGTTGTGGTGAGCCCCTCTTCTCCTCGGGGCTGTGTGTGGATGATTCCACCCTCTTTTGTTTATGTTGTAAAGGTATAGCCGGGGCCTTGTTACTGGAAAGATATGTAAAATCTCTAGTATTCGTAGAGGCTCCGTAGACATGATGTGGGTGTATATATGTATTTTTTGGTAGTAACAGTACGTACTCGGAACCGTGGATCACGTTTGAAAGTTATGTATGTATTATGTATGTTCTAATATCAATCGTTGAAATGTTAAAAGAGGAAACAAATGGAGATATGTTGTAAAATGTACTTTGAAACTAAAAACGGATAACTCACACGAAATAATGCATGTTATGAACGCGGAGTAATACGTTGGGCAGGAAAGGCAATCCAGGTCCGCTTGACTGGGTTCACCCGGTTAGGCACCGGTCTCGTCTCTCGATTTTAGGGCGTGACATAAGGATGGATCGCTTTGGATGTGTATTGATTATCGGCAGCTCAACAAGGTCACCATAAAAAACAAATATCCATTGCCTCGGATAAATGATTTATTCAACCAATTGCAAGGTGCTAGGTTCTTCTCAAAGATTGATTTATGGTCCGGGTATCACCAGTTGAAGATCAGGGAGCAGGATGTTCCTAAGACCGCCTTTAGGACTCGTTATGGGCACTTTGAATTTTTGGTAATGTCTTTTGGGCTAACCAATGCCCCAACCGCTTTTATGGATCTTATGAATAGAGTTTTCAAGCCGTTTCTTGACTCTTTTGTGATAATCTTCATTGATGATATCCTTGTTTATTTGCGAAGTCGGGAAGATCATGCTAATCACCACAGGGCAGTTCTGCAGACTCTTCATCAGCACCGATTGTATGCAAAGTTTTCAAAATGTGAGTTTTGGCTAGAATCAGTCACCTTTTTGGGCCATGTTGTTTCTAGGGAAGGGATTCAGGTTGATCCCCAAAAGATTGCAGCGGTGAAGGATTTGCCTAGACCAACGACCTCGACAGAGATTCGTAGTTTCTTGGGTCTAGCTGGGTATTATCGGAAGTTCATGGAGGGATTCTCTACGCTCGCCTCCCCATTGACTAAACTGATGCAGAAAGCAGTTAAGTTTCAGTGGTCCGATGCTTGTGAAAAGAGTTTTTAGGAATTGAAGTCGAGATTGACTTCGGCACCAGTGTTAACCTTGCCAGAAGGTACAAAAGAATTTGTGGTTTATTGTGATGCTTCGAGGGTTGGTTTGGGGTGTGTGTTGATGCAATGTGTAAAGTTATAGCGTATGCTTCAAGGCAACTCAAGAATCACGAGAATAATTATTCGACGCATGATTTGGAGCTCGCATAGGTTGTGTTTGCATTGAAAATCTTGAGGCATTATCTTTTTGGGGTCCATGTGGACGTTTTCACAGACCTTAAGAGTCTTCAATATTTATTCAAACAGAAGGAGTTGAACTTAAGGCAGCGGAGGTGGTTAGAATTGCTCAAGGATTATGATATGAATATTTTGTACCATCCAGGGAAGGCGAATGTGGTAGCCGACACTCTTAGTCGGAAATCCATGGGTAGCTTGGCCCATTTGGAAGCCGGTTAGAGGCCTTTGGCTCAAGAGGTTTCTCAGTTGGCCAGTCTAGGGGTCTGTCTTTCGGCCTCAGGTGAGGGGAATGTCGTGGTGCGTAATGGAGCGGCGTCTTCGCTTGTAGCAGAAGTCAAGGGAAAGCAATTCAGGGATCCCACTTTGGCACAGTTGAGGGAAGCAATTTTAAATCACAAGACTTCAGCGTTTTCACTCGGCAATGATGACGGTGTTTTGCGGTGCCAAGGGAGGCTATGTGTTCCGGATGTGGATAATCTTCGGGAGAGAGTTATGGAAAAGGCTCACAATTCGAGGTATTTTGTACATCCAGGTTCTATGAAAATGTATCGCGATATCAAGGAGATTTTCTGGTGGAATGGTATGAAGAGGGGTGTGGCGGACTTTGTGGCTAGGTGTCCGAATTGTCAGCAAGTGAAGGCCGAGCAACAGAAGCCCGGTGGGTTGACGCAGCTTATGGATATACCGATGTGGAAATGGAAAATGATCAATATGAACTTTGTGGTAGGGTTACCCCGCACTCAGCTCAAGTTTGACTCAATTTGGGTAATAGTGGATCGACTCACGAAGTCGGTGCATTTCTTGCCAGTCAAGTCCACTGATACTGCAGAATAGTACACTCAGTTGTATCTCAAAGAAATAGTCAAACTCCATGGCACTCCAGTATCTATAATCTCAGATCGAGGGGCCCAGTTCACAACTAACATTTGGAGGAAATTTCAGCAAGGTTTGGGTACTCAGGTAAATCTCAGCACAACTTTCCACTCACAGGGCGGAGCGGACTATTCAGACACTTGAAGATATGTTGTGGGCTTGTGTTTTAGATTTCAAGGGTAGCTGGGATGATCACTTGCCGCTTATAGAGTTTGCTTACAATAACAGTTTCCATGCTAGTATTCAAATGGCCCCATTTGAGGCATTGTACGGAAGGAGGTGTAGGTCTCCGATTGGATGGTTTGAGGTTGGTGAGGCGGAATTGCTAGGACCGGATCTTGTGCACCAAGCTATGGAAAAAGTTAGAGTCATTCAGGAGAGGATGAAAACTGCTCAGAGTCGTCAGAAATCCTATGCGGACGTTCGTCGAAGAGAATTGGAGTTCCAGGTAAATTATTGGGTGTTCTCGAAGGTGTCTCCCATGAAGGGAGTGATGCGGTTTGGGAAGAAAGGAAAGTTTAGACCTAGGTACGTCGGGCCATATCAGATCACTCAAAGGATAGGACGGGTGGCTTATAGGCTGGAATTGCTCCCTTAAAAGTACGAAGGTAAGTAACTGCAGATAATTATGGGCGAGTAAGGACATAAAAAAATATCCTTCGGGTGTACGATGTAGTAAGTTCTCAACTTTACAAGAGTCAGAATGTCTTCCCTAAGTAGTACAATGGAAGACTAGCTGAGGAAATAGGAAGAAGGCTTCAACCTACGCATAGTGACCTAAAGAGGAAATGATCTTGTAACAATAGTCTCACTACAACATTGTATGCACTCCATAAAAAAGTGGTACCTATTCTGGATAATGAAAGGGAAGTGAAAATCAGAAGTAATATTTGAGATCATATGAGTTACAAGAAATTTTAATATTCATGGGCACTAAGATAAGCCAAGCATTCTTGCAGCAAGTGGCAGAACGACCAGGAAATGTAGTTGCTTTTGTTTAAAGGCAATTGAGAAGGAACGAAAGGAAATCTATAGTGCTAGAAAGTTAAAGGAAGGTTGTGAATAGTATTAATAGATTTGTGTAGGTCGCAAGCTAAAGTATCGTAGAGCGACATGGTTTTAGGTATATAGGAGTAAGGGTACAAAAATATGAGTTAGAAGGTGACAATAATAGGTAAGGCCTCGGGATTAAGCCCATCAAAACAAGAGAGCTGACGGTTTACGTAAGTTATAGAAAGCTCAGTATAGCCCAAATGAACTCGGAGGAGTCTATGACTAGATGCATTTAAAAGAGATGGAATGCTTCCCTGGTAGTAGAATAAGGGTGTAATTGTGATAGATTAGAGGATGATGCTTAGGCCTTTAATTGAGTAATGATTTAAAGGAAAGGTATTTCATGCATTGCACGAGATTAGAATATCACATTGGGATGCTATGAAATATATTATTGAAGTATAGTATCGTCCCTAGGTGGATCAGGTAAATAACTTTAGATGTTCGCCGATGAGACGCGAGCCCAAGTGACAATGTATTGTGTAAGAGGTTTCAAGTTATCATTGGTAGATTATGGATCAACATTAAGGTGAATAAATAATGAACAGATAAAAGTTACAAAGTATGAGATGCGATTAGGCCGTCATTCTTAAGATGAACAATAATGAGGAAGCATTACAGGACTTAGAGTTATATATAGAGGATAAGCAGCGGGAGAGTAACCTGGAGTTGGGTAGCAGGCCTCGGTAAAATAAATCGAAGTAAGAGTTATGGTATAGTATGACCTACCTAGATGTAGTAAATCCATAAACATATATAACCAAGGCTATGAAACAAGATATAGAAATAGTCGTAAGTTCAACAAAGTACCGAGCGAAGAACATCAGTACACCTATAAATGCCTATAAGGATTAATTGTCATTGTACTGTGTATGTTCACAAAGTGAGGCCTAGAGATTGGCTAAAAGCTAGAGGAAAAGGGAGAGAAGAGTCGCATTAGCACACACACAAGGACAAAGTAGTACATGCTGCATGAAAGAAGGTAGCAACAATTACGATATTGGAAGAATACCGACCACAGGCCGTGGTATGAGAAAGAGGCCTAAAAGGGGAATGCATTGGCCTTTGGATTTACATAGAACAGATACCTAGATGGAAAGGACAATATAAAAGTATTTGTAAGAAGTATAGATTATGACACTGATAAGCACATCAGTTAACATTCTAGGACGAATGTTCCAAAAGGGGGGAATGATGTTACACCCCATCTTTTTGTACGTGAGAGTACTTCGTAAGTCAATTGATGTAAGCTCAGAAATGAGATTGTCACTGAAAGTGCAAAACCGTAAGTTAATAATTTTATCTTGGAGGTTAAAAATCTTTAAGATCATTTAGAACAAGTACCAAGAGGTTTTAAATACTTATAAGCCAAAGATATTGAAGAAAATAAGTTTCGTCGAATGTCGACAAGTTGGGAATATTATAACATGTAGTGTTGGGGTGATACTACTGTATTTAGCATGATAAGAAGGTTATGTTATGAGTTATTTTAGTCTTATGATAGTCGTGTGCTACGTTTTAATGTCAAGCGAGTTGTGGATCAAAAGTTGGCAAAGGTCATCACCAGTTACATTCATAAATGTGCTGGAAATTAGGTAAAATGTTGTGGAGCTTTTCTTGATATACTTGGAATTACGAGATGATACACATATAAAATTGAATATCTATAAGTCTAGTTTCTAATGCATTAAACCGTTTATCAATACGACATCAGAGTAGAGAGATATTTGCAGTTTCGCGAGACTGCGCAGACTGCATATGTGACAAATAGGTGTTTCACTGAAGCTTTTTGAGCAATACATTTCGTGTGTTATATGAGGTATTTTATGGAAATATTATATACCAAATTGACTTTCTTGGAATATTTTGTAACTCTCCTAACCGTTTGTTCATACAACATACAGATAATAAGGTATAATCGTCGGAAGAAGGGCTAGTACTAGGGTGCCAAGCTAGCACCTCTTTGACTTTTCAAAAGTTGATATATAGGTTTTAAATGGTCTTTCTCTTCTTTTTTCATAGAAAACGACTATAGAATCACCATAAACATACCCTTAAGCTCCATCCAAGTACGAAATTAAGAAGCGATAACATTAGAAAGATACCTACGACCTAAGTATATCACCTTTTTTTATTAGTAGTTTGAGTTTTGCAAGGTAATTAATAATTAATAAAATTACTACTTTCTATATTTAAGCTTTTAAGTGTCAAGGAAGGTTGATAAATTCGTTTCCTAAGAGTTAGAACTCACTGGACGGTGATCGAAAGCCGTGAGTTCGATTTATTTCACTTTTAATGGACTGTTTTGTAGTCCAATCGTATTGGCCTATTTTGCTGATGATTTATGGAGTTATGAAGGATAAAGGGCGTGGAGTAATTCCACATGTGGTAGGGTAGTGGTCTGGTCGCTTGTCGTAATAATTTCAGGCTAATTGGTAGCTTGTTGATTGGGTGTGTTATGGTATGTTTGGGTTTTTTGTTGTATTAAAGATCCTGAATTGCAGTTTTGTTGTTTTTGAGTTTATGGTTGTATTGTGTTGTTGTCTCACCTATAGTAGTCTTGATGGAGCAGTAAAACTAGGGGAATGCTGCCCGTTTTATTTTAGAATCAAGTTATCGTTTGAGATAAGTGATATACTAGCGCCATCTAAGCTGTACATGTATTTCTTTATTATAGGGTTGGAGCGCTAGTTGTCATAAGATTGTTGGTGAGTTGCATTGATGACTCGAGGTATGTTAAGGCTGCCCGTTCTTTCCTTTTGACATGATCCATATGGTACAAACGAAATGAGCAAACGTGGAACTTCACAAATGATTCTATTCTTAGAAGTACTAGGGGTGCCTATGTTCTTGATTTACCATGTGTCCTATTATTATATCGTATGTTCATGGGTCTCAGAAAATACGTAAGTTGATAAAGTTTATTTCATGTTGTTAATCGAAGGCATAATGATGTTATGACATTCCGAGAGATCTTATTGACTTATTTCATTATGTATTGCATTCATTTATACATGTACATTGACCCATGATAAGATGATGTTATATACCCGTAGATTACATGTATATGGGGTATGGGGAAAGGTTATGGCGTTATATACGCACACCACTTGATCAGTTGAACGTTGATGATTTCGCTCATAGTGACCAAGATGATATGATGGGAAGCCCTCAGAGGCTTGATGATGTTATGTACGCATATACCTATGCATGGTATAACATTTATACACATATGCATGACATTAAAAATGTTTCATGATTCACAGAGCTATTCAGAATTACAGGTTGAGTTCTTTACTCCATGTTTCTTTCATGTCCTTTATATACTGCTATCATGCCTTACATACTCGGTACTTTATTTGTACTGACGTCCTTTTTGCATGGGAATGCTGCATTTCATGCACGCAAGTCCCGATAGATAGGTTAAGAGTCCTCCTAGTAGGCTATTAGCTCAATGGAAGGTTATGGTGCACTCCACTTTCTCCGTAGTTGCCTATTTGGTCAGTATGCTTTGGACATGTAATGATTAGTATGGCGGGGACATGTCTCGGCCTTTATGATGTTTATGTACTCTTAGAGGTTTGTAGATAGATGTCATGTATATGGATGATTATATGTCCTTGTCGGCCTATGTTTTGAGTGTACAAATCATCATTTTAGTCTTATAGGATCATATGTCATATGTATAAGTTTGTATTCCATGTTGAGTCATCCTATGTCGAGTATTCCTTTATGTTTTATCCTGGTTATTTCATGACGGTTCTCTTGTCCCACTTACCCATGATGGTATGGTAAGAAAAATATGTTATGTTGGTACTTGGTCGAGTAAGTCACAGGGTGCCCGTCGCGGCCCTTCTGTTTTGATCTTGACACAGTAAGCAAAAATAATAACCATCACTCTGAAGTTTCAACTATTCTTATTTGAAACTTAGCACCTTGTAATTTATTTTTTGTGTTTCACCTGTACAAGTTTGTTTGCATGTTGTTTGCTGCTGCGGTGTCAATAGCTAGTTGACGTTACTATAGACCCGTGATTGCAGTAGATGCAATATTTTAAAGTTAAAATATCGCAGTGTTCTATTTGTTGCTGTATCAAAGGATGCAAACAACCAAATCTTTCCTCCATCTTTTGGTATAACAGATTCAGAAAAGAATGACGCATACATTTTATTCTTCCAAGAAATGCAAAAAGCCATTGAAATCTGCTGTGAACTGATTTTCTTATTAGATAGAAACCAATCGATCGCACATGAGATTAGACAAATTTATCATGAAGCTCACCATGATATCTCCCTCTATCATTTTGAGAAGAATCTAAAGCAAAATCATGCAAAAATAACAGTGATAAATCTTTTCCAAAGCGTTGCAAGATCATACATATATGAAAATTTTAATTAGTTAATGTCCCATATCAAAAGTATTGACAATAAAACATGCAAATACATAATGGAAGATCTGTACGGCTAAAATCGGGAAACCCAATTGTAGGTCTGTTGAGGTATGCGACAGTTTGCTGGCATAAGATTCAAGGTATGGCCTGAGGTCCGTCCTCGGGCATCCCTTACGCCCGATCTCAAAGTGATGCGGGTTCAGGATCGTCGTAGAGGAATAGCATAAGGATTGAGGCGAGCATCTCTGTAGTAAAGTACGACTCCGTACTCAGAAATTAAATAACAGTATCAATTGTGAATCTTTGCAATAAATGTTAATGTACTATGTTGGGATTTCCCCTCCTATATAAAGGGGTCCCTTGCCATTTTGTAACTCACACAATATTGAATACAAAAGGAACAAGAACATTCTCTGCTTCATTACTCAAACATTCTCTATTTCTCTCTGCTAACTCATTTAATTACAATTATTGCCTTCTATTAATTGTTCTTCATTTATAGCTCATTATTGATCATAAATAGTATATAAGTTTGAAATAGCTCCATCGACCATCCAACGGTATCCCCGAGCTTCGACCTTGAGGACCCCCGAGGCCAACATCGAACATCCGATTTAAGGCATCCCTGTTTGCTTATCTTCGATTTCTTAACTGTTTTGCTCTATCTACTTTGATCACACTTAACATCAACTGCTTAACAACTAGTACTAAAATAAATCACATATTTATAGAACCATATAATCAAATATAATTGTAATTACCGTTTTAAAGGTAAACAGTTTGGCGCCCACCGTGGGGAAAAAAATAATAGTGATTGTTTTAGCAATGGTTCATTGACAAACGTAAGTTATATTTCACATTTTTTCTTGCCCAAGGAATCTTTGATTTCAGGTCAGAATGTCTAACTCAGTTAATGCACGCGAAAACAACGGTGGCGAAGAGTGCGGAGAAAATAATGCAGCTGTTTCAGGTGCTGGCGCACCGCTACAGAACCCTGAGGCTATGCCAAACCCGAACCCGAACCCGAACCCGATGGATGTGGGCTCGCGCAACGCCCAACACATCGGTGTCAGTTCCCACACCAATGACGATACGCGTCCTACGGAAGAACGGGAGGTTCAAAACACTCCGGTGTAGGAGGAAAGGCAAGTTAGCGTCCACGATATTTTAAAATTTTTGCAGGCACATCAATTGGAGATCGCTCAGCTACAGAGCCACCAAAAGACTCCATGCACAATAGCACCGCAAGCGGCTCCTCGAGTCGAACAGGTACCGGGAAGATCGAGAACTGAAGGGTCGGCAACCGACCCAGCCATCATGAAAATGTTGGAAGACCTCACTAAGAGAATTGAATCGGGAGAAAAGAGGATAGAAGCGAATGACCAAAAGGTGGAGACCTACAACACGAAGGTCGACCAAATTCCAAGCGCACCCCCAATCAATCCTCAAGGGTGTGGACTCAAAGAAGTTCGTGCAAAGACCTTTTCCCTCGAGTGCGGCCCCGAAGCCCATCCCTAAAAAGTTCAGAATGCTTGATCTCGCAAAATACAACGGGACTTCAGATCCCAATGAGCATATAACCTCCTACACTTGTGCTATGACGGGAAATGACTTAAAGTAGGATGGGATCGAATTTGTCCTGTTAATGAAGTTTGGAGAAACACTGTAGAAGGGGGATATGATGTGGTACCACAATCTTACCCCCAATTCGATAGATTCATTTTCCATGCTGGCGGACTCTTTTATAAAGGCACATGCCGGAGCCATCAAAGTCCCAACCAGGAAGTCCGATGTCTTCAAAATCAAGCAGAGAGAAAGTGAGATGTTGTGGGAGTTTGTATCTCGCTTTTAGATGGAGCGAATGCAGTTACCACCAGTCTCCGACGATTGGTCGGTGCAGGCCTTTACCTAAGTCCTGAACGAATAAAGCTCGACAGCTTCGAAGCAACTGAAGCAGAACTTGGTTGAATATCCTGCCGTCACTTGGGAAGATGTTCACAACTGAAAGCAGTCAAAGATTAGGGTCGAGGACGACCAACTGGGAGTCCTCTCAGGATGAATTTACCCGAGCAGGCTCCTGGCAAAGGAACCAAGACCAAGCAAGGAAAGGTACCAACCGTACGTTGAGGATAAAAGAAACACTTACAGACGTAATATACCCCGCAACGATCGAAGGACAGACCAAGGCCATAACCCTCGGGTACTCGTGAGCGTGTCGGTTTCGACCGATTCACAGGACCAGCAGAGGCACCCCGGCTATTAGAATATAACTTCAATGTCGACGTTTTCGACATTGTGTTAGCTATAGATAAAATCAAGTACACCAGATGGCCGAAGCCTGTGTTGTCAGACCCGTCGCAAAGAAATCACAACCTGATGTGCGAATTCCCCAACATACACGGTCATAGGACCGAAGACTGTAGGCAACTCCAAGAAGAAGTGGCCCGACTAATCAATAAAGGGCATCTCCAGGAGTTCCTCAGTGACCGAGCTAAAACTCAGATCTGGGTAAGAGAAACGAACAGGAAGAATGAAATAGGGGAGCCACAACACATTATCCACATGATCTTAGGAGGAATCAACGTCCCGCACGAACTGGTCCTCAGACGAACGAAGATATCCATCACTAGGGAAAATCGGATGCCCTCACATTCAGTGACGAGGACATCGAGACCTTGTCTCAGCCTCAAAACGATGCGCTGGTAATCTCTTTTCTTGTAAATACATTTCAAATTAAACGGGTACTTGTGGATCTAGGTAGCTCGGCCAACATAATCAAGTTAAGGGTAGTGGATCAGCTCAGGTTGCTCAAAAAAATCGTGCCTGCCTCTTGAGTTCTGAACAGATTCAACATGGCAAGCGAGACAACAAAAAGGGAAATTACCCTCCCAGTTAACATGACCGACACGATCCAAAACACCAAATTTCATGTCACTGACTGGGACATGAGATACAACGCCCTACTCAGAAGACCATGGATACACTGCATGAGAGCGGTACCGTAGACCCTCCATCAAATGATGAAATTTCCATCAAATGAAGGAATAAAGATGGTGTACAGGGAACAACACGGCGCAAAGGAAATGTTCGCGGTACACGACATAATGCCGACGGCGACACCTTCCGCATCAAAGGTGTCAATGGACAAACAGACGGCCGAACAGCTATAACAAGCTGCGTCCCCGACCATATCCGAACTCATGATTAAAGGACTATGCCGCGTCCTTGGAATGGGCAGACGAAGATAACGCGCAACCGAAGTCGGAACGCCACCACTGCCAAGGTATGACAAGGGTCCCCTTTATTTATTCGCATTTCGTACTAACTTATATGATGATGCCCAACAAGGGGAATCGAAGTATCTCCCAGCTCAAAGACCTCAAGTTTTAAAGCATGCGTTGCACTCTTTTTCTTCGATCGGATTTTGCCCCGGAAAGGGTTTTACTGACAAGGTTTTTAACGAGGCAACATCTATATGCTACCTGGGGAAAGCACAAACAAGTATTCGAGGGTTTACTACAATCAACCTCAAATACTAGAGGGAATCGTCCCAAGAGGTCGCCTCCTCGAACGAGTCAAAGCAAGACGGAGACGGTTCCAATAGGAAAACTGTATGTCGGGCCAAACGGTCGAATGAACCGTGTCCGCATAGAAGATTCGGACCCTCAACGGTGAAGATTGTATACACATGTACCGAATAATCCAAAGAAGCATCTTTTACAAAAGCTTTGCGCCTTCAAAAGGATTTCTCTTCACCAATAATGGCTCTAGAGCCAGGGAATTCCTGAGCACTCGGGGACTGGCGTGAAAACACAAGTGAGGCAGTAAAATCCTGAATGGGTAACCTCGAAGCCCAAAAATAATCCGAGGGCAATTTCGAAACCACAAATCCTCACGACATAGTCAAAGCTATAAGTCTTACGGGCATGTCCTAGATCGCAAGGCCCCGAGCGGGCATATCTAAATAACAAAAACACAATCCCGACTTCAAAGCCAAGGCTATATTTCGAACTTGTAAGACCCCTAAAAAGGCATACCCTCGAATATAGATGCCGAGGATACGATACTCGGGATTAAAGGCTATGGCTAAACACAAACGACTCCAGTCGATAGGCTACGGACAAATACAAACGACTTCGGTCGGTAGGCTACGACCAAACTAATGCGACTCGGGGACGCCCGACCATCGCCACAAAGTCAAATCCTTTGAAATTATTTCGGAAAGAACCGGTTAAAATCATGTTGCCTTCGGGGTAAGCAAATAGAGCTCCGAAAATTTTCATGTCGGCTCGTAAGAAAGAGTTTCGAACATTTTCATGTCGGCTCGTAAGAAAGAGTTTCGAACATTTTCATGTTGGCTTGTAAGAAAGAGTTCGAACATTTTCATGTCGGGTCGTAAGAAAGAGAGTTTCGAATATTTTCATGTCGGCTCGTAAGAAAGAGAGTTTCAAACATTTTCATGTCGGCTCGTAAGAAAGAGTTTCGAACATTTTCATGTCGGCTCGTAGGGCAAAACCTTCCGATGTGCCCGTTCATAACGACTCATAATCGAGGTTCTTTTGGGCCGTCGAAGAGTCGGGCGAACACAAAAAATTTCAAATAAATCTTTAAGCGATGGAAAATATAGCCATGCCAAAGATTATATCAAATCGACTTGAAAGAAATCCAAGGGTAGATGGCCTCGAGCCGAAACCTGACTCGAAGACTAAGCCTGGACAGGTTAAACTGAAAACACCTAAAGGCAAACACATTGGAACCTAAGGGTCAACGCCAAAGAGCCTATGGGTCAATTAAAGGTCGTACTAACCCCATAATTAAGAAACTTAAGCACAAAGCTAGCAGGCCCGGGTCGTTCGATCGACCAACAGCAAGCACCAAAAATTAGGAAGACAAGGAAAACAAACACAAGCAAACCAGAATGATCGGAAGATTTTCATATATATATATATATATATATATATATATATATATACACACACACTGATACATATACAACTCTCCTACAAAGGGATTTAGGAGAAAAAGGGGAACCTAGCCCACTCTCGGGACCAGCTCCCTCGAGGACCTTCGAACATCAGTGTCGGCACCAGGAGAAAGGAAGATCTGGGCATCTATTTCGTCCGCTTTAGCCTGCTTTATTTCTTTCAAAAGATAAAAAACACGAAAGTGTATTTCCTCAAGAGTTTCCCTCTAGGATTTGTATCGAGCGTATTCCTTGCTTCTTCTCTCTAAAGGCTTCCCTCAGCACAGCCCGAGTATCATCAACATCAATCAAGTAAACGACTACTTTCTTATCAGCTTTTGTTCGTGCCTCTTCAGCTTTGGCCCGGGCATTGATAGCTTCGGTTTTTATCCGCAGAAGATCAGCCTTGAGCCTCTCTACCCGACTTGTTAGCACTGGGTTGTCTTCCCGAACATTCCGAAGGTGCACCTCGAGGGAAGACGTATTAGCCAAAGCATTCTTATTGGCCTCATCATGGGCGTCATTCTGAGCCCTAAGCCCATTACACTCGCGTTCGGCTTGACCAACCCTGCATTAGAGGCATTCCAGGTCTTTCATCTTTCTCTGCAGCTGCAACACTAGAACATTAATCCTTGAAAATAAGAGAAAGAACATGTACGTCATCAAAACAGGAATCACCTATTTTTCGAGGCGACCTTCGTAGTCGCTACTCCGACTCACCTCGTGCCGAAGGTGTGTCAATTCTTTCGCTTGTTTATCACCAAGGAGCTTGAGGGATCTCTCCCCGCCAGAAGCTTTTCGTAATTCATACCTAAACTTATCAAAGACCTGCGAACGACAAGTTTTAATTAAAAAGTGAAAATAAGGGGTTGAAACATTAAGGAGTCACCGAATCTTACCACAATGCAGAATTGATGTGCGCCATCAAAGGATGAGTGGGCGTCTCCAGGGCTGGCCTTCTCCTTTGGATCCCCTGTGGGGGAGGGGGGGGGGGGAATATGGTCATTAGCAACCTCGTCCCTATCAGGAATGCCTTGACCCTGAACCTCCGTCGAAGTACCTTCGATGTGAGAAACTAGCAACAGAGGGCGATGTTTATCCCCCGAAGTGCCTTCGGGGAGACGACTAGATGGCGGCAAAGGGAGAGCCCCATCACCACCTTTATATCTCTGGGAAGGTCTTGCCTCACAACAAGCTTCCTCACCCTCCGAAGGCTCTTTTCGTTTGTTGCGATTCCCTAGCCCTGAGGCCGACGACTCCTTTTTCTCTTCAAGAGAACCAGGTTTCACTCCCGAAGCTCCCCGACGCCTGCAAAAAGGGAAAGTCAGTAAGGGAGACGGTTAATCCTTAAGGTAAGGAGCTCGACGACACTCACCTAGGGGCTTGACCTCCCACCTTCCCTTCGACAGATCGCGCCACTTACGCTCATCATAAGACGAGCAAGCCATTAGTTGCCGAATCTAATATGCCAAATCGAGGACTTCACGTGGTGACCACGGGGTCGTTGTGAAAAGGGAGAAAAAGATTTAGTGTGGAGCTATCCACCGCTTCAGACCAAAACGATAATAGCGGGAGTGTACCACTTACGCATGGGATTCCATTTCTCAGGAAACGATATGAATTTCGCGGGGATGATGTCGGTGGTCCGCATTTGGACAAATTGGTTCGTCTACCCTCGACCTTCGTTTTCCTCTCCCCTAGCAACAGAGGATCGGGAGGTCAGAAATAGCAGGGTAACCAGACCCCTACAATGCAGAGGCAGATACAACCTGATGAGGTGGTCAAGGGTAAATTCGAGCCCGACCTTTTCCACGAAAAACCTTATCATTAGTACGGTCCTCTAGAATGACGGGTGAACCTGTGCCAGGGTGACCCGGAACCTCCGATAGAGCTCGAGGATGACTCTGTCAATGGGGCCCAATGTAAAGGGGAACATATACACATTCGGGAACCCTTCCATGTGAACCATAATGTCCTCACCCAAGGAAGGGACCTGCAGTGCCACGTTTCCTCCCTATCCGTAGTCTCTCATCATCGCCTCGAGGTGTTCTCCCCCTATAGACGGTATGAACCTCGATGATAGCGGCCTCGACGGTCCTGGATATTGGAAGATCTCCCTGACATAGAACCACCCTTCGAGGCAAAACGTCCCGTAATTTGCTCGGCAGAAACTAGCGGTGTACCACCGGTTGAACGGGAAACGAAGGTGAGATAAAGGGGGGGGGACCTGAAGCCAGAATATTAAGCTAAAATGGCGGAGGGCTAAGTGACAAAATGATTCTATGAAGAGACAATTGTTCTGAACAGCAAAGTGTCCAAATAAAGGGCAAGAACGCATATATATATAGAGTGAGCAACGACTATTCACCTAACCTGAAGGCCAATAAATTCAAACCAACTCATTTACACCCTTTCCTCTTTCCTCTTCAGGAAATTCACCGGCAGGGTTATCTCGGTCATTTCGCAATCATGCTCACGAAGAATCGAGGATCCCCGATGGATTCGGCCTCGAAGCAATACCCGAACTTGGGGATCCACGCAGTCATAATCACGGGCTCTGAGGAATCAAATACGCTAGTTCAGCCTGAGATAATCCCCAGTCCCGAGGCCTCTGCTATCCTGATAACATGCTCTGAAAAGTTGACGTCAAATCTGAAAAGAATATCTTTGCAAAATAAAATCAGAAGGCAAAGGAAAAACCCTTATATTCACAAAACTATATTTAAAAAGTTATGTCTTTGCAACACAACCCCAAGGAGCTGATGCACGAAAGGAAAGAAGAAAATAGAAATAACAAAGCAGATCTATTCCTCGCCCTCGCCGCCAACCGAGTCACAAATGGAGTCACTATAGGAACTTCCACCCGATGAGGATGTAGGCGCCGCCTCTTCTTCCAAATCCTTGGCTTCTTCGACTTCATCATAAAAATCGGCACCCTTGGAAATCGCCTCTTCGAGCGCCTGCCTCCTAGCTTGGGAACGAGCATGTTCGATGGCCCGAGTCAACTTCTGCGCTGCTTTTTCAGATTTCTCCCTGGCCCGATTATTGGCAGCAATAACATCCTTCCTATACGATGCTACGTGCCCATCATCCTCGTATTTGTCCGCAGACAGTCGAGATACCTCTTCCTGGGCATTTTGGAGAAGGTCCTGGGTCAAGGTCAGATCGCCTCGCAAGAGATTCCTCTCCGAGACAACGACCTCGATTCGCCCCTTCAGCTCAAGGGTCTCTCCATCCTTGACCACGGCCTCTTCTCGAAACTGATACACCAGAGCATTCTTTCACTCTATCTGCGAAAATCAATCAAATTAGTGAAAGTTGATTTGTGGAAGCATGGTATCAGACCTACGACTGCCGCACTACCTGCTCGTTAAAACTGGCCCGAAGCGCCTGTAGCTCACCTTCCTTTCGGGCTAAGGAAGTCTTCAACTCTCTTGTCTCAGAGGTAAACTTCCTGAGCTCTCCCTCGCGCCAGGTGAGCTCGTCGTTTAGCTCAGAAAAAACTTGGCCATACACTTTCTTAGCCTACAATATAAAAGAAGACGGTTAGACGAGCAGAAATAAGAGTTCCGAACAACAGGTAGTAAATCAGGAAAATCACCCGTTCAAGATTTCTCTCGGCCTCCTCAAAGGTGGCGAGAGCGTTTGTTTCGGTCTCCTCTTCGATGCCATCAAACAGATCCTTGAAGGCATCATCTCCCCCCCTAAAGATGTCCTAATTGGAGGCGCCCCGATCCTGGGCATCCTTTATCTCCCCAGAGGAGAAAGAAGGGCCCAAAGTAGAGGCGCACACAACATCAATGCTGAGACTTTCAAACTCATCAAGACGGGTTGTGTTGCCTCCCAATGATGGCTCGGGGACTGCATCCTAGTCTTCCTTAAAAGTCCTCTCTGAGTGAGGATGGGAAACATCGGCCATCCTAGAGTCTTCGGCCGTATTATCAGCAGCCGTCAAAATGACTATGTTCCTCTTACCCTTTGTAACAAAGTGCGGTCATCCTCGTCTTTATCTTCATCTATGGCACAGGGGTTCGCGGTGGCGACCGAAGTCGATACTGAGGCTTTGGTCTTGGACTTGTGGTCCTTGGGTTTCTTCGCCTTAGGAGATCCTCCAGTGGCTCTTTTTTCCTTCTCTTGCCCCCGCCAGGATTTGAAGTTCCCTCCTCGCCAGGAGGGAGAGACCTCATCAATAAGGTATCACCAAGACCTGTATACGAAGGACATATGAGACCTTCTGCTTCAAAGGGGAGCTCGTGTGAAGTTTGATGGGAGAAAGCTTACCGTGATTCTTGGCTTGCCACCTCGTCTGCGTCAAAATGCGCCAAGATCGATCTTATACGGGAAGGCGGAATCCATTTGTTTGACCCACCCTGACAGATCCCAAATCAAGTCGGGATACCAAGCAGTAGCTGCATGAACAAAAGAGGTTTAGTTCAGAAAGCGAAGCGGGGGGAATAGAAAATATCAGATGTTAATTACGTGCCATATTCCACTCCTCGGGGAACAACATCCTATAGGCAGGAATGATATCGGAGGTCCTCGCCCTAACAAACCTTCTCATCCACCCTCGATATCTTCTTTCATCGGTGCTCGCAAAGAACGGCTTCACTGACCGATGTGGAAGCCTGATTAGGCCCCCTCGGTAGAGACGGGGGATGTACAACCTTATTAAATGATCGAGGATAAAGGTCATCCCCTCAATCCGATTGGAATAGAATCAAAGCATATACACTATCCTCCAAACAAAGGGTAGACCTGACCAAGTGTCACCTGGTATCGATGGCAAAAATCAAGGATCACCGGGTCCACCTGTGGAGACGAGGGTACAACAGGGCCCAGGGTGAATGGGTACATATAAACGCTAAGGAAGCCCTCTTTGTAAGTCGTTATGTCCTCCTCAGCACTAGGGATCTCAACTTGAACCGCTTCTGCCCACCAACAATTTGTTCTTACTCCCTCTACTTCAAATACAACACTTATGTACCTAGATACGGGCTCGCGCTGGCCCATCGTGTTAGGGGGTTTGTCGCCGGTAAGGTCAGAAACTGTTTCAAAATCATCGGGGACGCATTGCTCGGCGCTCGGTGGTTTCTTTGTTTTATCCTCGAATGAGCGAGGGGGGGGGGGGGGGGGAGGGAGGATACGCCCTCTTGGGGAGGAGCTGTTTTAGATGTTTTGGCCATGACTGTGTCGGAGCCTTTGAGGAAAAATGAGGCAAAATGAGCTTGGAGAGGGAATGAATGTAGGAGAACTTGAAAGGTAGTTCAGAAAATTTGAAGGTGGCTGTAAAGGTGTGGATCATGTTCGAGTATGGTATTTATAGGAATTATGGGGCCAACACTCGAAGAGCATAAGGGTCGGACCTTTCGGCTGGTCGTGGGTTTTTGGAAAACGATGCTGATGACGACTCTTATGCGGATTTTTAGAGTAGATCATTTAATGCTCCGATAGAGTGACGTCACGGTAGGAATGTCGAGGGAACAAGCGTTAGAGACCGTTTCTTATCGTTTTACTCTAAGAAACGCGGGGACTATCTGTGTACGGCTAAAATCGGGAAGGCCAATTTTATGTCTATTGAGGTATGCGGTAGTTTGTTCGCGTAAGATAAAAGGTATGGCTTGAGGTCCGACCTCGGGGATCCCTTACGCCCGATGTCGAAGTGATGCGGGTTCAAGATCGTCGTAGAGGAATGGCACAAGGATCTAGGCGAGCAACTCTTTAGTAAACTATGACTCCGTACTCAGAGATTAAATAGCAATATCAATTGCAAATCTTTGCAATAAATGTTAATGTACTATGTTGAGATTTCCCCTCCTATATAAAGGGGGCCCTTGCCATTTTGTAACTCACACAATATTGAATACAAGGAACAAGAACATTCTCTGCTTCATTACTCAAACATTCTCTATTTCTCTCTGCTAACTCATTTACTTACAATTATTGCCTTCTATTAATTGTTCTTCATTTATAGCTCATTATTGATCATAAATAGTATATAAGTTTGAAATAGCTCCATCGACCATCCAACGGTAGCCCTGAGCCTCGACCTTGAGGACCCCTGAGGCCAATATCGAACATCCGATTTAAGGCGTCCCGGTTTGCTTATCTTCGATTTCTTAACTATTTTTGCTCTGTCTACTTTGAACACACTTAGCATCAACTGCTTAACAACTAGTAATAAAATAAATCGCATATTTAAGAACCACATAGTTAAATATAATTGTAATTACCGTTTTCAAGGTAAATAGAAGAGCCAACAGAGAGATGGGCTCGATCGTGGTTCCCATGGAGACGTTATGATATGCTAACAAAAAACATAGTAGAATCAATAAATTCCGTGTTACTAAAAGCAAGAAAAGTTGCAATAATTGTTTTACGAATGGAGAAAAACATCACAAGAAGCCTTTTACAAAGTATCAATATAGGTAGAAGAAGATTTGAATAAGAAGATAGACTTAGTTTGCAAAATATTTATAAGTATATTTATTAAATTTAGCCTTTTTGATATGAAGTAATTAATTATGCATAATAAGTTCTAACCTTTTATATCTAAAGTCATTGACTGCATGCTTATAGAAAAAACTTGTCTGAAGTTTTTCATACCGTATTTTGCTTAACTACAACATGTTTTGTCTGAAGTAATTAACAAGTGCAAAAACACTTCAGCTTTTTATGTTTGAAGTCATTCACCGTTTACAAAAAAAAACATCATACTTTTTCTTTTTGAAGCTATAATACACTAATATAAATTTTTTTTACTTTTTTATTTCTTCTTAGGTGTTCAACCTTGATTCAATGTTGTTTATAATAAATAACGAGGGAATGAAATTCATTGTGGACTTAAAGAAGAGAACTTGTAACTTCTTGGAATTTCAACTTGATGAATTGCCATGTCCACACGCAATTGCTGCTATCATGAAGAGATATATGCAGAAATCTAATTTCTACTCAAAATGGTATTTAAGGAAAATATGGATCAAAACATATGACGGGCATGTCAATACTGTGGGAGATTAAAATTTACGGGATATAAAGCATATTGGGGTATCTCATATCACAAAACCTCTCGATGTAGACATTATACAAGGAAGAAGATAGAAAAAGAGGTATATCCCTGCGACTAAATCAGTACGAATTGCTGTCTTCTCTGGCAACTCATCCATATTCCAATAAACACGCTGAAAAATACTCTGTATATGGCTAAAAATGGGAAGACCGATTTTATATTTATTCTGGCATTTTGTGAGTCATGGTATTTAACAGCTTATCCGTGTAGAGCTCGAGGTGCGATTCGAGGTGTGATTCGAGGTCTAACCTCGAGCGTCACTTATGTGCGGCTTCGAGGAAATGCGGGTCCGAAACTAACGAAAGCAAGTGGTACGAGGGCTGAGGTGACTGAGTCTGCGGCAAAGTATAAGCCATACTCAGACATTAAATAACTATATCATTCGCAAATCTTTGTAGTAAATTATAATGTACTATGTTAGGATTTCCCCTCCTATATAAATGGGACCCTTATTATTTCTTGCACACAATATTCAATACAAGGAATAAGAACATTCTCTGCTTCATTACTCAAACACTCCCTATTGTCTTTCTGTTAGCTCATTTACTTACATTTGTTACATTTCATCAATTGTTCTTCATTTATAGCTCATTATTGGTCATAAATAGCACACTCCGAAACCTATAAAGCTGTAACAGCTTTATCGAACGTCCAACGGTAGCCTCGAGACACGACCTCTCGGACCCCCCGAGGCCAGCATCGAACGTCCGATTTGAGGCATCCTGGTTTGCTTATCTTCGATTTTATATAGTGTTTACTCTATCTTCTTCAATCGCACTTAGCATCAATTTCTTAACAACTAGTACTAAAATAAATCGCATATTTTTAGAACCACAAAATCAAATATAATTGTAATTACCATTTTCAAGGTAAACAGTTTGGCGCCCACCGTGGGGCTAAAAATAATAGTGATTATTTTAGTGCCGGTTCACTGAAAATGCAAGTTACTTTTCACGCTTCTTCTTGCCCAAGCATCTTTGATTTCAGGTCAAAATGTCTGGCTCAGTGAATGCATACGAATGTAGTAGCTTTGAGGACTTCAGAGAGAATGGTGTAACCATCCCAAATGCTGGTATACCGTTCCAAAACCCCAGTAGCGCAATGGAGCTAACCCCTGAGGACGGGGACTCAAGCAATGACCAGCACGACGATGTCATTCCTCACACTGACAAGAGTGCGCACCGAGAAGGCCAACATGGAGAGCGGGAAATTGCCGCTTAAAGGAAAGGAGGGGTCAATCTCCAAGTGATCTTCAAAATGCTCTAGGCACAACAAGAAGCGATTACTCGGCTGTAAAACCATCAGAAAATCTCGGGCATGTCAGCACCAGCGACAACCGCTCGAACCCGACCGATACCGGAAAGGTCGAGAAATAAAGGACCTGCAGCAGATCCCACCGTCGTACGAATACTAGAAGATATCAACATGAGAATAAAGTCAAGGCTCCCAGAGAGAAAGCCAAAGCCACGGGGAGAAAGGTATTGACCTTACGTCGAGAATCATAGGGGCATCGCGAGGAGAAACGCACCCCAAATATGTTCAAAGACAGACCGAAGCCAAGATCTTCGAAAGGTGGCAGACAAAGTTGGGTTTGGTAGGCGCACGGAGCTGACGAAGATATCCCAATCGACCAAGTACAACTTCAGGAATGACATTTCAGACATTGTATCGGCCATGAGTGGAATCAAAGGCACCAGATGGCCAAAACCCATACTATCAGACCCTTCGCACAGGAACCTTAACATGGCGTGCGAGTTCCACGGTACCCACGGTCATAGAATCGAAGATTGAAGACAACTCCAAAAGGAAGCAATCCGATTAGCTAGCAAAGGGTATCTACAAGAGTACGTCAACAGCCGAATCATAAATCTTCCCTAATGAGGGGCAACAACTCAAAAAGGCAGAGCAGAAAACCTCCAATATTCCGTACATATGGTCGTTGGTGGAAATGACATCCCTCAGGGACTCGTGATTAAGCAGGAAAAAATATCAGCTGAAGCGGCAGGACAAATTCGAGCCACATGCCCGTGGATATCCTTACATATAGCGACGAGGACCTCGAGACCCCGCCTCACCCGCATAACGATGCACTGGTAATTTCCTTTCTCTTGAATAACGTTCAAATTAAACGCATACTTGTGGATCCAAGTAGTTCGGCCAACATAATCAGGTCGGAAGTAGTGGAACAACCCAGGCTGCTCGACCGAGTCATACCTACCTCAGTGACCCTCAACGGATTCAACATGGCCGACGAGGTGACTAAGGGGGAGATTACCCTCCCGGTTAACATATCCGGGACAATCACAAACACTATGTTCCATGTCATCGAAGGGGACATGAGGTACAACACATTACTTGGAAGGCCATGGATACATAACATGAGGGCAGTGCCGTCAACTTTCCACCAAATGATGAAATTTCCAACGGAAGAAGGTATAAAGACAGTATATGGAGAGCAGCACGCGACCAGGGAGATGTTTTCTATCCACAATGAGGCACCAACGCCTATGCCCCTACCTCGGAGGAACCAGAGGGGAGAGTAACTCCCGAGGATGACGAGGAAGATTTTCTCACCCCCGCACCTTCGTTTCCCCAGAGGAATAGGATGCAACTAAGTCAACAGTCGAAGAGTTGGAGCAGGGAGTCCTAGTCAAGCATTCCCCGGATCGAAAGGTATACCTGGGAATGAGGTTAACCCCCGATCTAAGGAAAAAATTCATTCAATTACTTATCAATAACATTTACTGTTTCGCTTTGTCCCATTTAGACATGGCAGGGATCCCGCCCAAAACAACCATCCATTGTCTAAGCGTCGACCCCAGGTTCAAACCGGTGAAGAAAGAAAAGGAGGCCTCAATCCGAGGTAAAACACGCATTCATCAAGGATGAGGTAACGAAACTCCTCAAAATAGGGTCAATTAGGGAGGTAAAATACCCCGATCGGTTAGTCAATGTGGTGGTAGTCCCCAAGAAGGGGAATAAGTTAAGAATCTGTGTATATTATAAAGACTTTAATAGGGCATGCCCTAAAGATTCATTCCCGCTTCCCAACATCCATTTCCTGATCGATGCCACAGCCGGACACGAGACCCTCACCTTTCTCGATGCCTACATGGGGTATAATCAGATTCAAATGAACCCCGGGGACATGTAAAAGACTTCGTTCCTCACGAAGTACGGTACGTATACAATGCCATGCCCTTCGGGCTGAAAAATGCTGGAGTTACGTACCAACCGTTGGTTAATAAAATGTTTTAATGCCAAATAGGCAAGTCCATGAAAGTGTATATTGACGATATTCTAGTCATGTCCCTGCGCGCATAGGATCATCGGACCCATTTGCAGGAAACGTTCAATATTCTCAAAAGCTATAATATGAAGCTCAATCCCGAGAAATGTGCCTTCAGAGTAGGATCGGGAAAATTTCTAGGCTTCATGGTGTCAAACAGGGGGATCGAAATCAATCCTGACAAAATCAAAGCCATCGAGTAGATAGCGGTTGTTACCAACATGAAGGCCGTGCAACGGGTGACTGAGCGGATAGCATCCTTTAGACGATTCATATCAGGATCGTCGGATAAGAGTCATCATTTCTTCTCCGTTCTCAAGAAGAAAAATAGCTTCAAATGGACTCCCGAGTGCCAAAGTGCCTTGGAAGAGTTGAAGCGATATCTGTCGAGCTCACTTTTGGTCCACAACCCAAAGGAGGACGAAACACTGTATCTATACTTGGCCGTATCAAAGGTAGCGGTAAGCGGTGTGCTGGTTAGGGAGGAACAAGGTACGCAATTCCTTGTCTACAATGTGAGTCGGACCCTGGGCGATGCTGAAACCAGGTATCCCCTTCTGAAAAAATTAGCCCTTGCGCTAATTAGCGCGTCTCGAAAGTTAAAACCTCATTTTCAATGACATCGCATTTATGTCTGAACGACGTACCCACTTCGAAACAAATTGCATAAACTCGAGTTGTCGGGATGATTGGCCAAGTGGGCCATCGAACTCGGAGGGTATGATATCGAATATCATCCCTCAACAGCTATCAAATACCAGATTTTGGCAGATTTCGTGGCTGACTTCACGCTCGCCCTGGTGCCTGAAGTAGAAAAAGAAATACTATTAAAAACGGGCACATCTTCTAGGGTATGGACCCTATTTACTAACGTGCTTCCAACGTGAAAGGGTCCAGGATCGGCATAGTTCTAAAGCCGCCTACGAGCGGCATGATCAGACAATCTATAAAACTACAAAATTGACTAACAATGAAGCCGAGTACGAGGCTATGATTGCAGGTCTGGAATTGGTCAAAAGCCTTGGAGCCGAATTCATCGAGGCCAAATGTGATTCTCTTCTAGTGGTTAACCAGGTGAATGGGAGCTTCGAGGTTTGAGAGGACATGATGCGGAGATACCTTGACAAGACTCTAGTCACGCTGCATCACTTCAAGGAGTGGACCTTAAACCGCATACCTCGAGAGCAGAATAGCGAGTCCGACGCCCTCGCAAACCTAGGGTCGTCCACCGAAGAAGATGATATACTCCCCGTAACTATTATTCAGTTAACCAAATCAGTGATCGAAGAAGGCCACGCCGATATCAACTCCACCAGCCTGACATGGGATTGGAGAAACAAATACATAAGTTATTTGAGAGATAGGAAGCTGCCCGCAGACCCAAAAGAATCAAGGGCCCTACGGACCAAGGCAGCCCTATTCTCGCTCGACAAAAACTACACTCTATACATGAGGACCTTCGACGGTCCCCTGGCATTAGCCTGGGACCGGGTGACACAAATTATGTGCTTCGGGAAATCTACGAAGGTACCTGCGGGAACCACTATGGCGCCGATTCCTTAGTCTGAAAAGTGGTCAAAGCAGGTTATTACTGGGATATCATGGAAAAAGACGCCAGGGAATTCGTTCGGAAGTGCGACAAATGTCAAAGGTTCGCACCCATGATCCACAAAACCCGGCGAACAATTACATTCAGTCCTGTCGCCATGGCCGTTCATGAAATGGGGGATGGACATCGTCGGACCTCTACCGAAGGCACCAGGTAAAGCCATATTTATTCTGTTTATGACTGACTATTTCTCGAAATGGGTGGAAGAGCAGGACTTCGAGAAGATAAGAGAGAAAGAAGTCATTAACTTCATATGGGACCATATTCTGTGCCGGTTTAGGATCCCCTCCGAGATAACCTGCGATAACGGAAAGCATTTAATCGGAGGCAAAGTAACAAAATTCCTCAAGGAGCATAAAATCAAGAGGATCCTGTCGACACCCTACCACCCATGTGCCAACGGTCAAGCTGAGTCCACAAACAAAACCATCATTCAGAACCTGAAGAAAAAGTTGGAAAGCGCAAAAGGTAGATGGAGGAAATGCTGCCCGAGGTCCTATGGGCATATCGAACCACTCCAAAATCGAGTACGGGGGAGACGCCGTTCTCTCTGGTATACGGGTCCGAAGCTTTGATGCCGGTTGAAGTAGGGGAGCCGAATTCCAGGTTCCGACATTCTATAGAGGATTCGAACAATGAGGCCATGACTGCAGCCCTCGAACTACTTGATGAGAAACGAGAGGCTTCACTAGTCCGAATGGCTACACAAAATCAGAGGATCAAGAGGTACTATAACAGGAGAGAAAACCTCCGACACTTAGGAGTCGGGGACTTAGTCCTAAGACAAGTTACGTTAAACACTCAAAACCCTACTGAGGGAAAGCTAAGTCCAAGCTGGGAAGGGCCATACCGTGTGCTCGGAGTGATTGTCAAAGGAATCTACAAGATCGGTACCATTCAAGGCGAACAACTCCCGAGCAATTGGAACATATCCATGCTCAAACGCTACTACTTCCAAGGTAAGGTTATGCCCTCATTTCCTTTCATTTGTCCCAAGCTAATCTCCTGTAGATATCCAATGAAAGATATCAGAATGTTCGTCAGCTTCAAAAGGCCCCTAGATTTTCAAATACGTCACACTTTTTTCCTTCGACCGGGTTTTACCCCTGAAAAAGGGTTTTTACCGGTAAGGTTTTTAACGAGGCAAAATCTATGAGTTCACCAGGAAGAACTTAAACAAGCATTCAAGGCTTCTCTCAAGCAACCTCAAATGCTGGGGGCATCGCCCGAAAGGTCGCCTCCGCAAACAAATCAAAGTAAGCTGAAGAAGGTTTCGTTAGGAAAATGGTGTATCAGGCCAAACGGTCAAATGAACCATGTTCGCGTAGAAGGATCAAGCCATCGACGGTAAAAATATGTATGCTTGTGCCAAACAATCAAAGGAATATTTTCGTCACCAGAACACTTCTACAATTCAAAGAAACTGCTATTTTCGCAAGGAAAGGCCCCAGGACTAAGGAATCCTTGATGCCTCGGGGACTATCATTAACATCCACTTCATCAAATTATCAAACCCGAGGTCGTAAGATCCCAAGCGGGTAACCTCCAGAGTGTTCAAAACTGTAAGACCTCAAGTAAGGCATGTCCAGATCATATAACCTTATAAAAGGCACAATCCCGACTTCAAAGCCATGGCTATATATTCGAACTTGTAAGACCCCTAAAAAGGCATACCCTCGAAAATAGATGTCGAGGATACGATACTCGGGATTAAAGGTTTCGGCTAAATACAAAACGACTCCGGTCGATAGGCTACACCCAAACTAAAATGACTCGGGGACGCCCGACTATCGCGATAAAATCAAATCCTTCGAAGGTACTTCGGAAAGAACCGGTTAAATCATGCTACCCTCGACCTAAATAAAAGAACTTCGATCATTTTCATGTGATCTCCAAAAATGAAAAGGCTTCGAAACAAGTTCAGCCATAGGGAAAAACCTTTCGAGGTGCCCACCTATAGTTGCATAACGACTCATAATCGAGGTTCTTATCGAACCGTCGAAGAGCCGGACGAACACAAAAATATCAAAGACCTTAACGAGGGAAAACATAGCCATACTAAAAATGCGTAAGAGCCTTGAAGCCAGCGTAAAAAGCCTCCAGGCTAATTCAAAATCTAAAGGGTCGATGAGACCGAGCCGTAACCCGGCTCGAGGACTGAGCCCGAAATGGTTAATTAAAATTGCGTAAGAGCCTTGAAGCCAGTGTAAAAAGCCTCCGAGCTAATTCAAAACCTAAAGGGTAGATGATCCCGAGCCGTAATCCGACTCAAGGACTGAGCCTGAAATGGTTAATTAAAAATGTGTAAGAGCCTTGAAGCCAGCGTAAAGAGCCTCCGAGCTAATTCAAAACCTAAAGGGTCTATCCGAGCCGTAACCCGGCTCGAGGACTGAGCCCGAAATGGTTAATTAAAAATGCGTAAGATCCTTGAAGCTAGCATAAAGAGCCTCCGGGCTAATTAAAAACCTAAAAGGTCGATGAGCCCGAGCCGTAACCCGGCTCGAGGACTGAGCCCGAAATGGTTAACTAAAAACGCGTAAGGGCCTTGAAGCCATCTTAAAACGCCTCCGGGCTAATTCTAAACTTAAAGGGTCGTGGTGTCAAGATCCCAGTTGATATTTCAGTTTACACTGTTTAATGCTCTCTCTCAATCGTACTAAGGTAGGATCTTCATGTTGCCGTGCTTTTACCTCGGCTACCAAAGATGATTCTGATGTATTCTGTACAGTAACCCCTCCTTCATCAGAGTCTAACAATCTAATTCTCATATTCGCTAGCTGATGAAGCTCATTAGTCAACCCCTGTATACTTGCCTCAATGTGTACTAAGTTTCCCATTGACTTACGACTGAGAGAGTCTGCCAAAACATTGGCTTTACCGGGATGGTACAATATCTCGACATCGTAATCTTTCAGTAATTCAAGCCACCTACGCTGCCTCAAATTCAACTCCTTCTGTTTGAAGATGTATTGTAAACTTTTGTGATCTGTGTAGATGTCAACATGGACGCCGTATAAGTAGTGCCACCATATCTTCAAAGAATATATTACTGCAGCCAATTCCAAATCATGGGTCGGGTAATTCTTTTCATGCTTCTTCAATTGTCTTGATGCATAAGAAATCACCTTCCCATGTTGCATCAATNATGCATATGTCAATCGATTCTTTAACTCCTGAAAACTTCGTTCACAAGCGTCAGACCACTGGAACTTAGTAGCTTTCTGTGTTAACCTAGTCAATGGTGCTGATATACAGGAAAACCCTTCTACAAATCGCCTATAATATCCTGCTAGCCCCAGGAAGCTGCGGACGTCTGATGGCGTTGTAGGTCTCGGCCAATTCTTTACTGCATCGATCTTTTGAGTGTCGACACTAATACCCTCGTCAGATATCACATGGCCAAGGAATTCGACTGAGTTCAGCCAGAATTTACATTTGGAGAGCTTGGCATATAACTTACGATCCTGAAGCGTCTGTAATACTATCCGCAAGTGGCTCGCATGTTCCGCCTCCGAACGAGAATACACCAAAATGTCATCAATGAATACGATCACGAACACATCAAGATAGGGCCTGAATACAGTATTCATGAGATCCATAAAAGCTGCTGGGGCATTTGTTAGCCCAAACGACATCACCAAGAACTCAAAGTGCCCATATCTTGTCCGGAAGGCCGTCTTTGGAATATCCTTCTCCTTAACCGTCACCTGATGATACCCTGAACGTAAGTCAATCTTGGAGAAATACTTGGCACCCTGGAGTTGGTCAAACAGGTCGTCGATCCTTGGAAGTGGATACTTGTTCTTTATAGTAAACTTATTTAACTATCGATAGTCGATACACAATCGTAATGACCCGTCTTTCTTCCGCACGAACAGGACTGGCGCACCCCAAGGTGAAGTGCTAGGCCTAATGAAGCCCTTATCCAGCAAGTCCTTCAACTGCGCCTTCAACTCACGCAACTCTACCGGGGCCATCCTGTATGGAGGAATATATATAGGTTGAGTGTCAAGCAATACATCAGTGCTAAACTCAATCTCCCTTTCAGGAGGAAGGTCTTGAAGTTCATCTGGGAAAACATCTGGAAATTTGTTGATCGCGGGGATTGATTGTAGAGTAGGCGGCTTCGTCTCCGCATCCCTTACGCGAACGAGATGATAAATGTACCCTTTTGAGATCATCTTCCTTGCCTTAAGATAGGAAATAAACCTACCTTTCGGCGTAGCAATGTTCCCTTTCCATACGATGACGGGTTCATTAGGAAATTTAAACCTAACCATCTTCGTACGACAATCAACATTTGCATAGCATGAGGCCAACCAGTCCATCCCCATTATCACGTCAAAATCAACCATTTCTAATTCAAATAAATTCGCCGAGGTTTGACGACTACAAATCATCACTGTGCAACCTTTATATACCCTTCTAGCAATCACAGAATCTCCTATCGGAGTAGATACCGCAAGTGGTTTAATTATCAATTCAGGTTCAACGCCAAACTTATTAGCCACAAAAGATGTAACATAAGATAATGTAAACCCCGGATCAATCAACGCATATACATCGTAAGAAAACACAGACAATATACCTGTAACAACATCCTGAGACGACTCGAGATCATGTCGACCTACTAGAGCATAGGTTCGATTTTGAGCACCACTCGAACTTGGCATTGCACCTTTACCTCTACCACGACCTGTCGACTGCTGAAAACCCCGTGCTGGAGGTCGAACTGATTAGGAAGAACCAGACACTAATCCAGTTGGCTGAGCCATACAACCACCTTCTTTGTTAGGACAATCCCGCATCATATGGTCAGGCTGTCCGCAAGAATAACACGTATCAGAACCTCGACGACACAGTCCAAAGTGGGCCTTGTCACACTGATCACAACAGGGTGTTGGGAGTCTCGTCTGACTAGTATCCCTATGATATTGCGAGCCTGATGCCCGCGAACTCTAACCTGGACTAGAATAGGTAAATCGATCATACCAAGGCCTTTGAAACTGTGGAGGAGCAGTAGCTACAGGCGGCGCCGAACTCCTCAAAAACTAGGGCCTAACACTACCTCTGAAGTCATGAGAATACCCCACAAACCTCGCCCGCTTATGCTGGCCCGTATTCTTCTCCCTATCTGCCCTTTGCTAGCGCTTACGATCCTCTAGGGTCTGAGCATAAGCCCGAATACGAGAAATATCCATGCCCTCCACCAAGGAGGCTATCGTGCACTAATTTATTAGATTTGGTCCCAACCCGTTCACGAACATATGTACCCTATCACTCATCTCGGCCACGATATGAGGAGCATACCTTGCTAAAGAATCAAATTGCATGCTATACTCTCGCACACTCATATTACCTTGTCTAAGGTTCAAGAACTTATCACCTCTAGCTCGTCGTATCTCAACGGGCAAATAGTGACAAAGAAAGGCCTCAGAAAATTCCTTCCACGCAGCTGGAGGGGCATTCAGACCCCTGGATCTCTCAAACTATCATACCAGAGAACCGCTAAATCCCGTAACCGATAAGAAGCCAACTCTATTGCCTCTGTATCTGTAGCATGCATAACCCGTAGTGTACGATGAACCTGGTCAATAAAAGTCTGTGGGTCCTCCTTGGGGACTAATCCGATAAACACTGGAGGGTCTAGATTAATAAAATCACGAACTCTCGTACTATCCGGTTTATCAACAACACCGGTATTCTGCCTCTGAGCCTGAGTAGCAACCAAGCTAGTCAACAACTGAACCGCACTCCGCATATCCTGCTCTGTAGGGCCAGACGGAGGAACTGGTGGTGCTGGGTTCCTCTTAATATCCTCTGGATGGGATGGACTAGATGAGGTATGAGATGGCATCTCACTCTGAGACTCACTTTGGCATGCTCTGGCTTACGGCACCTGACCGGTACCCTCTCCCGCAGCTAGATCAAGTCGTCTACTAATCGCTTTCTTCCTAGTTGAACGCATCGCTAAAAGAAAACAAGGTTAATATTAGATACAACACTAAAGAGTCAACTCTACGCACGATCTAGATTTAGGAAGAAGGTAACAACCCTAGATGTCACGTAGTCTCCTGATTATAAATGTGGCACGCTACACATCCATAATAAAGACTGTACTAGACACGGCTCATAGACAACCCCTAGGACAGACCTGCTCTGATACCAAGTTTTGTCACGACCCAAACTGAAGGATCATGACTGGTACCCGGGCCATACCTGCCGAGCACCAACGTACATTCTATCTAATCCTCTTATTATCCTTAAGGGCCGACGAGATCAATATAAGTGGTATATATGGATTGTGAATGCCAAAGAATGAAAGATAATGGAATGAACATGCATAACATAGGATAACAAGACTTCCAAGAAACTACATATAAGTTAGGAGCTACCACGCTTGCATGAAAGACTATACAACAAAAATCATCTGACAAGGCATACCAAACTATACATAAGCCGACACCTGTCTATGAGCCTCTAAAGGANGTCCGGAGAAGGGATCTCGCCTATAACCGCTGAACTAGAAAGCCTACTGTGGTGGGGGAACTGTGTCTACCTGTCTATCAGGACCTGCAACACGACATGCAACGTCCACAAATAAAAAGGAGTTCAGTACAAATAATGTACTGAGTATGTAAGGCTGGTCAATATAAATATGAACAAAAATGTAAAGAGAGGTAGAGAAGATACAACCTGTAACATCTGAGTGCTTCTAAGAGACAGTAACATGAAATGCATGATACATATATATACATAATCTTTTAAAACATCCGCCTCTGTGGGCATCATCATCATCATAGAACATTCGCCTCTGTGGGCATCATCATTATCATATCATACCCGGCCTCAAAGAGGACTGGATAAACCCAACTGATCAGTGATTGCATAATAGGTGCCATACCCGTCTGACTATAGCGCGGCTCGGTAGAGTAAAATAGATACATATATATAATGCATGCAGGACTCATTGGAATCATGTTCTGAACATTTCGGAGTGACGTAAGGTCGATATTCTCCGTACACATCATTAGGGATAACTCTTCATCGAGAATCTTATAAGAATCTGGAGTACCAACAATATTGATAACATAAGAATAAGAGAAGCAACCTCAACATCAATTGTTCCATAAGAAGGGAAACAATGTAAGTACTGCTAGCTTCTAAGAGTAGAGTATCTTTGGAAGCTCGTTCATTGCATTATGTACAATCGGAGTCGTGCAAAAAAGGAAAGGGATAGCCTCACATACCTTGTATATACTTCCCCAATCTCAATCTATGCATTTGTCACGACTCCTTAGTCTACAATAAGAGAAATGACACTATCGTTATCATTTAAGCGTCATAACTATTGTGTATCGACCACAACCTATTTTACGATGAAACGGACAGAACCTCCCCTATATATATGACTTCACACAAGTCAAAACAATCAACAAACAGCCCAAACAACACCAATAATAATCAAATTCAGCCTCCCAAAACAGTCCACACACAACCTAATAACTTCATACATATGACAACCACCGTAGTCGTGTCAAACGACCCGGAAATGTTACGAAAAATTACCAGACCACAACCCTACATCTATATGGTGTTTATCCACACCCTTACTCATCCAAAACTCCACAATACAGTAGTAAAACATGCATCCCAACATCAACACAAAACAGTCCGCAAAACAGTCCGCTACAAGTGAATAACTCGAACTCACGGCTTCCGATCACCGTCCCGTGAATTCTTACAAGTATAAAAAAAATGACCATGAATTTACAGCAAACAAAATGGGTGAAAGAGAGCAGTAAACTCACCTTACTTGTTGGATAACTCAGCCCTTATCTTGGTTCTTCAAACTCTAGGGTTTACCTCCAATTTGAACTTGAAAGAGAGGGAAATTCAATTAGGGTTTGTGGATATTTTTGGGAGGAAGTTTGCAGGGGTTTAGGTCTGTTTATTTGTGAAATATAATGAGTGATATATATCAGGAGATAAGACTTTTAATGGGCTCTTTGGCTGACCCGAAATTGCCTCTTTTTGGGCTATCATTTAACCAAGTAGGTGACCCACCTACTTGTCACCTAGCAGCTTGTGCCGTCTCGCGAAAAAGTCTATATCTCTCTACTACGATGTCGTATTGATAAACGGTTTAATGCATTTAAAATTAGACTCATAGATATTTAATTTGGTGGGTATATCACCCTGTAATTACTAGTATATTGGGAGAAAAGCTTAATAACATTTGACCTAAAGTTTAAGTAAAACTATGAACCTAAGTTGCGACAACTCTTGTCGACTTTTGTTTCATAACTTGTTTGACTTCAAGACTATGATACGGATATTATATGATTCAAATACTTTAAAACACGACCTCTTGAGAGTATCAAGAACCCCCAGGTTTACCCAAAAATACGAGTTACAACATCCTTGATTTGTTTAACTTCTAATACGTGTTAATCACTCTTATACACTCTTGTATCATCTAAGATCAATAGGATTAAATTCTTATCATCTCAAAGATAATCTATTCTCATGTTTATGTCGATTAACTCATGGCATGAGCCAACATACGTGAATATGGGTTGTTACAGGCGGATTTTCTTAGCCGGAAATCTATGGGTAGTTTGGCTCCCTTGAAGACATGTCAAAGGCCGTTTGCCCGGGAGGTTCACCAGTTGGCCAGTTTGGGAGTTTGTCTTGTGGACTCTAATGGGGGAGGAGTAATTGTGCAGAACACGGCAGAATCATCGCTTGTGGCGGAAGTAAAAAAAAAGCAATACGATGATCCATTGTTGGTACAGCTGAAGGAGGGGATTCATAAACACAAGACCATAGCTTTTTCTCTTGTCATGGATGATGGTACATTACGCTACCAAGGGCGACATGTGTTCTAGTTGACGGTCTTCGGGAAAACATCATGGCAGGAGCTCACACTTCGAGGTATTTTGTGCACCCGGGTTCTACAAAATTGTATCATGACCTCAAAGAAGTCTATTGGTGGAATGACATGAAGAGGAGCGTGGCGGAATTTGTGTGGAGGTGTCTGAATTTTCAACAAGTGAAGGCCGAGCATCAACGTGGGTTGTCACAATGCATAGAAATGGGAAATGATCAATATGGATTTCGTAGTGGGATTACCGCGCACTCCACGCAAGTTTGAATCAATTTGGGTGATCGTGGATTGAATCACGAAATCAATACACTTCTTTCCAGTTAAATCTACCGACACAACGGAATAATATGCTCAGTTGTATATCAAGGAAATAGTCAGGTTACATAGCACTCCAGTCTCAATCATTTCAGATCGTGGGGCTCAGCTCACGACTAACTTTTGGAAGAGATTTCAACATGGTTTGGGTACGCAGGTAAACCTTAGCACAACATTCCATCCACAGACCGACAGGCAAGAAAAGTGGACTATTCGGACGCTTGAGGACATGTTGTGTGCTTGACTTCAAGTGTAGTTGTGATGATCATTTGTTGCTCATAGAATTTGCTTATAACAACAGCTTCCATGCCAGTTTTCAGATGGTGCCATTTGAGGCCTTGTATGGTAGGAGATGTAGATCGCCGATTGGGTGGTTGGAGGTTGGAGAAGCCGAATTGATAGGACTAGACCTTGTGCATCAAGCTATGAATAAGGTTAAGATCATAAAAGAGCGTTTGAAAACTGTCCAGAGTCGTTAGAAATTCTATTCGGTTGTTCGTTGCACATACTTGGAGTTCAAAAAAGATGATTGGGTGTTCTTGAAGGTCTCCCCCATGAAGGGTCTTATGCGGTTTGGAAAGAAAGGGAAATTGAGTCCAAGGTATGTCGGGCTGTGTAAAATCATTCAACAGATCGGTCAGGTAGCGTACAAGCTTGAGCTACCACCTGAGATGTCATTAGTGCACCCGGTATTTCATGTGTCCATGTTGAAGAAGGTAGTTGGAGATCCGTCCGCTATTGTTCCGGTTGAGACTATCGAGGTTAATGAAGAATTGTCCTACGAAGAGATCCCAGTTTCCATTCTTGATAGACAAGTCCAAAAGTTGTGAAATAAAGAAATTTCCTCTGTTAAGGTATTATGGCGAAACCATCAAGTTAAATAAGCTACTTGGGAAGCCGAGGATGAAATTAAAAAGAAGTACCTTCATTTGTATGAGTAGCCATGTAATAGTTCTATGAAGTTGTTCCCCATAAATATTTTATCACTTGTCCAGCTAATGTAAAGACATTCCTTTCTAGTTATAGGTTTCTTATGAGACCACGGTTGGTGTCGTTTTATGCCATTTAGCGTCATTTGATCATATATATGTTTTTTTAAGATGTGTTTCTAGGGCTCCCTGACAGGTGTATAGGCCTAGTTACAAAAGAAACTCTGGAAACATTTTAAGAAAATTAGGAAGTTAGTCAAGTTAGGGGCTGCTGGTGTGTGGTATGAAAACTGAAGTTGCATTTGGTGCTAGTAAGTGAACCTTGATCCTCATTCGAGGACGGATAATCTTAAGTGGGGGAGGATGTAAGGCCCCGTAAATTTTTTACCTAGAAACTAGAATTTCGTGCTTGTAAGATCTCCGCAGTTCAGACATTTTGGATTGAACAGTACGCTACAGACCTAAAGGAATATTTTTTGTAGAAGAATGCGTTTCTGTGACCCATTATGCAGCCGCATAATCACTCTGCGGACCGCATATTGGCCGCAAAATGAGGCAGAAAATTTGGCCAATTTTTAGATCAGTTATGCGGACAATTATGCGATCGCATAATCACTTTGCCGGCCACATATTGGTCGCATAATCGTCATGTACTTTTGCGAAGGGAAATTCTACGGTGCATTATGCGACCATGAAACAGGTATGCAAACCGAATTCTGGTCGCATACCTGGGAAGAAAATTCGAGCCCCTGGGGCTATTTTTGCGATCATATATGCGATCGCAGACCTGTGTCGGGGCACCAACTTTCCTTATTTTAAGACCCGACCCTATTCTGTTAAAAATACATGACATACACAATATTGACCTATTCTCTTATATTTCTAGAGTAAGCGAGAGGTTTCTTAGAGAGAGAGACCAAACATCAAACTAATATCCATCATTTCGTGACAAGCACTTGAAGATTTTCAAGAAGGTCCTCATATTGAAGGTAAGAATTTAGACCCTGGCCTTTAAATTTGAAAATCAAGTAAAAAAGGGGACAATTGGTAAGATAATTACTGGGTGTAAGGGTAAGTTCTCTTGCATGCATGTATTCCTAACGTAGAAGGGAAAGTAGTGAACTAAGAATGGGTGGAAGGATGGTAGAGTGTTTTATAAAAGGCCCCTAAGAACAGTAATGCACACCTAGTATTTGGCAAAATACTCTAGTGAGCTAGAATTACCATTATTCTCCTAATTTTTGTTTCAATTTTGCTATATTATTAAAATAGATTGAAGTTGGTAAAATCGGGATCGTCTAAAATTTCTAAAGAAATCTCAATTGAGGTATGTATAGTTAAACTCCCTTCCTCTTAGAATCGAACCCCTGATGTTCGAGTATTTGGTGTAAGTTCCTAACATAATCATGCTAGAATTGGTTGCCCTAGTATGTTGTGCCGAGAGATTCATGTTCAATACTTGTTCTAAATATTTATCATGTCCTCATGAAAATTGAGAATGTGTTTGAAACGAAGATTCTGTGTTGAGAAAGGTTAAGAATTCATGTCAAGAATTGAATAATGCTTGCTAAGCTAATTTGTATGAAAAACCTCCATGTGATTAAGATTTTCCAAGCTCTTTCCCTTATGTGTGCAATGCCTTATATGATAGTCAATTGATTGAAATCATGGATGTGGATGATGTCTCAAATGATACGACCTAGCCGGTCGGTCGAGATCGGATCCGTGTAAGAACACGACGGTATTGCGTATTATGGCACATGGCACTAATATTACCAACCTAACAAGATGAAAAGTGAATCAAGAACTTATATGTTCGCCTACTTGATGTTATAGTATTTGTTTTAAGATTTTACTGTACAACATGACTGTTTCCCCTTTTTATTTGTTCCATTGTTCCTTTTATTAAGATTGGTGTTTAGCTTTACATACAAGTACTATTCGATAGTACTAACGTCCCTTTTGCCGGGGGCGCTACATCTTTGAATGGATGTAGGTGGTTCCATAGCGTACAGTGCTGATTGCAGCTAGCGGCACATCCTCTTCTCAGTGATCTTGGTGAGCCCCCCTTTCTTCCAGGGGTCATGAAGTACTTCTTTTGTTTATATGCTTACATTTTGAGGTATAGCCGAGGCTTTGTTGCCAGCATTATCATAATTGTCTTTTGTGTCCTTAGAGGTTCGGTAGACATTTACGTGGGTTCTGTATGGGTATTGGAACGAGTCATTGAATTATGTTGTATTTCTTTTAAACTCTAATTCCACTAAGGTGTAAATTGTATGTATTTTGGGAATTTAACCATGATGTAAAGGAAATTGAGCAAGGCAAACTTGTAATGTTCTATACATATTTAACCTTTCCATTGCTTAACCAATGATAACGTGTCTTCTTTAATCACAAACGAGTCGGGTAGCAATCATCTAATAGGCTTGCTCTACCAAGTTCTCTAGGTTGATCGTTGGTCGCGCTTTCCAAGGTTGGGCGTGATAGGACCAACTGATCACGTCTGCACACTTCATTCTAGTTGGTACTGCTTACACTTCAGAGCGGTTGGCTGAGATATACATCTGAGAGATTGTTCGTCTGCATGGTGTCCTAGTTTCCATCATTTCAGATAGAGGCACTCAATTTACATCATAGTTTTGGAGGGTCGTGCAGCGAGAGTTGGGTACTCAGGTTGAGTTGAGCATAGCCTTTCACCCTCATACGTACGGACAGTCCGAGCGCACTATTTAGATATTGGAGGACATGTTGCGCGCTTGAGTCATTGACTTTGGGGGTTCATGGGACAAGTTTTTGCCGCTCGCGGAGTTTGCATATAACAACAATCATCAGTTGAGCATTAAGATGGCTGCGTACGAGGCTTTATATGGAAGGAGATGTAGATCTCCGGTAGGATGGTTTGAGCAGGGTGGGGCTAGGCTCTTGGGTACTTAATTGGTGAGGGGTGCATTAGAAAAGGTGTAGATCTTCGGTAGTCGAGGTAGAAGAGCTATGCGGACAGGATGGTCCGTGATGTATCTTTCATGGTAGTAGAGAAGGTTTTGCTGAATGTATCACCCATGAAGGGTGTTATGAGGTTTGGGAAGAGGGTCAAGTTGAGCCCCCGGTTCATTGGGCCTTTTGAGGTGCTTCAGAGGATAAGGGAGGTGGCTTATAAGCTTTCCTTGCCACCCAACTTGTCGAGTGTGCATCCGGTATTTCATGTTTCTATGCTTCGGAAGTATGTCAGCGATCTGTCCCATGTTTTAGAATTCAGCACTGTTCAGTTGGAGGGTGATATGACTTATGCTGTGGATCCGATGGCCATTTTGGATCGGTAGGTTCATAAGTTGAGGTCAAAGGACATAACTTCAGTGAAGGTGTAGTGAAGAGGTCAACGTGTGGAGAAGTTCACACGGGAGACCGAGCGGGAGATGCGGAGCAGATATCCACACCTATTTGAGACTCCACATATGCTTATAGACCCGTTCGAGGACGAATGTTTGTTTAAGAGGGGGAGGATGTTTCGAGAGTTATAAATCGTATCCCCCATTTTCAATTCCTTTTGTGTTCTTCAACTATATTATGATATATCGGGTTAGTTGGTTTGAGTTCGGAGTGGTTTCAGAGTGAGTTGAGACACTTAGTCTCTTTATTAGAAGCTTAAGTTGGAAATATCAACTGGATGTTGACTTATGTGTAAACGATATCAGAATAGAATTTTGATGGTTCCATCAGCTCTGTTAGGTGATTTTGGACTTAGTAGCGCGCCCGAAATTTTATTTGGAGGTCCGCAGTGGAATTAGGCTTGAATTGGCGTAAGTTGAAAATTCGACAATTTTGGTCGACAGTGGAAAATTTGATATCATGGTCGGATGGATTTCCGGAAGTTGGAGTAGGTTCATGGTGTCGTTTGTGATGTGTGTTTAAAATTTGAGGTCATTCGGACGTGGTTTGATAGGTTTCGGCGTCGTTTGCAGAATTTGGAAGTTTAGAAGTTCTTACGCTTGAATCCGAGGGTAATTTGGTGTTTTGATGTTGTTTTGAGTGATTCGAAGGTTCGGTTAAGTTCGTATGATATTATGGGATGTGTTGGTATGTTTGGTTGAGGTCTCGAGGGCCTCGGGGTGATTTCGGGTGGTTAACGGAAGGTATGGAACTTGGAAAATGCAGTTGAAGCTGCTGGTTCTGGTGTCTTCCGCACATGCGGAGTGGGAGCCGCAGGTGCGAGCCCGAAGGAGCGACTAAGGAGCCGCAGATGCAGCCGTGGAGGACCTGGGTAGGAACTACAAGTGCGAAGGTATTCCCGCACCTGCGAGAGTCGCAGATGCGGGTAGGCATGCGCTGGTGCGAGAGAGAATCCGCAGGTGCGAGGTAGTTTCGGCACCTGTGATGATCGCAGATGTGGTCGAGAGTCGCAAACGCGGTCGAGGGGTTTTAAGTGACTTTCCGCAGAAGCGGAGCTTGGTCCGCAGATGTGGTCCCGCAGATGCGGAGAAGGGATCGCAGGTGCGATTTCAGTACTCAGAAGGTATAAATAGGGGACTTCGTGATCTTTCCCCATTTCCACCATTTCAACTCGGAATTTGGAGATTTTGAGGTGGTTTTGAAGGGGATTCAAGGCTATTCACTAAGGTAAGTACATTGAGCCTAATTATCATTAGCTGCGGTGTTTTCCCATTGATTTCTCATCTAATTAGTGGGGTTTTGGAGTGATAATTTGGGGTTAGGGCTTGGGATTTTGGGAGTGTAATTTGGGGATTTGAGGGACCAAATGATGTCTAATTTTGATAAATTTCTTATGGGTAGGCTCGGGAGTGAATAGGCTTTCGGGTTCTATGAAGTTTTTGGATTTCGAGATATGGGCTCGGGGGCTGGGTTTGAGCCAATTTCAGGTTTTGAGTCTAATTTAGGAGTTTTCTTGTTGAATTGATTACTTTAGCATATATTAATGGTATTGTACTGGTTGTGACTAGATTCATAGCATTTAGAGGCCGAATCGAGATGCAAGAGCATTGCAGATTAGGGATTTTCTCGGATTGAGGTAAGTAACAGTCTTAAATCTGTTCTTGAGGGTATGAAACCGTGGGAAATCATATGATGAGGACATTTTGAGGTGACGCGCATGCCAGGTGACGGGCAGTGTGAGCGTGCACCATGTGGGATTGAGATTTGGTCCGTCTGGGGAGACTGTAAAGTCGAATAGTCCATGTTATTACTTGTTCATCTTGTTTTTGAGTTATTGACTGTCTTACATGTTAGAAACCATGCTTAGGCTATATGATAACACTGTTGGGACCCGCAGTGGTCGTGAACTTGTTGAATTGACTGCTAAATTGCTGTCTTGTACTAAGTCACCATTTTACTTATGCATTATATCTCAGTTCTCTCTCATTTATTGCTTAATACTTGTTGTATTCTCTATTTGGACTGTTTATTGTGATATTCGGTGAGACTATAGAGGTTAGTGAAGGAGATAGGGCCCGAGTGCCGGGTTGAGAGCTATGTGAGATATATTTGATCGGGTTGCACGCCGTAACAAGCCTTCGGGCCATATATCAGATCGGGCTGCACGCCGCAACAGTACTTGGATCGGGCTGCACGCCGCAACAATATATGGATCTAGCTGCACGCCGCAGTAGTATTAGGTCGGGATGCACGCTGTAACAGTACCTAAACTAGTAGCTCATTTATATAAATTTAGGCACCATCTCCCCTGTAACAAGGCCCTCCTCCAAAACCATATACCAACAACAACAATAACAAAGCAATAATAACATGTATTCATTATTTTCCAACCTTATCTCCATGACAATATACCACAAAACAACCCACACACGCTAATCACTTCATACATAAAATGAAAACCAAAGCAGTGTCAAACAACCTTAAAAATGTAAGGACGAACGACCATCAAACCACCCTGACAATATGCGGTGTTTTCTCCACACCCTTTATCCTCACAACCCAAAATCAACACGAAACATCCCACAAAACAGTCCCACAAGTTTAGCAACTCAAAATTGAATTTTCAGTTTACAACAACACGTTCTGGCCTGTCTTTTCTTTCAAATTCAGAAATACAACAATCAATAAATAATTAAGCCTCTCATACAATAAAGCAGCGATGAATTCAACTTAAAAATAATTTTACAACCAGCCAATGATGACGCAACAAAAAACAACATACCAGTCTTTCGAAACTCGGTAGGTCTAGTCTTTACGATCGAGTTACAACTCGTACAAGCCTAGATAATAGAAGAAGAAGCATAAATTTACCTTGGAAAGAGTAGAAGCCACGAAACCTAGCCCTTCTTCATCCAAAATCAGTCCCCCAACTCAGATACATGAAGGAGTAATAGGAACTAGCAAGCTGTCCGGGCTTTTCAGCATTAGAATCATATCGTAACACCCAAAATAACCTAGGGTTTGTGTGGGACTTTTGAGGAGGAGTTGCAGGGCTTCAATTTGGTTTTATTGGTCTGAAAGATGGGTAAAATAAATGAGTTGATAAGACTTTATAATTCCCCTCTTGTACTACTTTGGAGCTTTTAATTGAGGCCTCTCCTTTTGGCAAGTAGGTGATGCACCTACTTGTCACCTACCAATCTGCAGTCTCGCAAAAATGAGAATATCTCTCTACAACGACGTCGTATATACAAACGGTTCTCTTTTAGCGTGGAAGAGAAAGAAGAAGCAGATGCTAACTCAACCGAATAAGGAGAGGTTTTAGGCGACTAGACTCATAGATATTCAATTTATTTGGTAGATCATCCAAAAATTCCAAGTATATTGGGAGAAAATCTCAGTTACATTTGACCTAATTTTCAACATATTATGAATGTAACTTGTGAAGACCTTTGCCAACTTTCATTCCACAACCTGTTTGACATCAAACCGTAGCACACGACTATCATGCGATAAAAATAAATCATATCATAACCTCCTTATCATGTAATGAACCATAGTCTCACCCTAAAGTACATGTTATAACATTCCAGACGTGTCGACTTTCGACGAACTTATTTTCTTCAATTGATTTAGCTTCTAAGCCTTCCAACCATCTTGGTACTTGCAGTCCATGATATTAAATATTTGTAAGCTCCAAGTTAACATGATTAACTTAATTTATGTACTTTCAAAGATGATCTTATTTCTGAGCTTAAATCAATTGACTTACGACGTACTCTCACGTACGAAATTATGAGGTGTAATATTATTTCCCCCTTTGGAACATTCGTCCTCGAATGTTGACTGATGCACTTATTTGTGTCTTAAACAATAGCTTTTACGAATACCTTAATATTGTCTTTTCCATATAGGGAGTTGTTCGGTGAATAAATCCAAAGGTTAGGGCATTCCCCCCCCCCCCCCTTTAGGCCTCTTCCTCACACCACGACTTATGGTCGAAATTCTTCCAATCTTGTAACTGTTTCTACCTTATTTAATGCAGCATGTAAAATTTTGACCATGTATGTGCGCTTATGAGACTCTTTTCTTCTTTTTCCACCGTCTTTTAGCCAATCTACGGGACTCTCTTTGGGAACATATACAGAACTCGACAAGCTATCCCTCTAGGCATCTATAGTTGTACTGAAGGTTTTCACTCGGTACTTTGTCGAACTTACGACTCTTGATATATCTTGTTTTATAGTCTCTGTTATCTATCCTTATGGCTTTACAACATCTAAGTGGGTCATACTATACCATAACACTTACTTCAATTTATTATTACCGAGATTTGTAACCCAACTATAGGTTAAGCTGTCGCTGCTTATCCTATATGTATAAATCTAAGTCCTTTAATGCTTCCTCATTACTGTTCATCTTAAGAATGACAACCTAATCTCATCTCATACTTTGAAACTTTTATCCATCTATTGTTGATTCACCTTAATGTTTATCCATTAACTACTACTGATAACTTGAAACCCTCATGTAATACATTGTCACTAGGGCTCACGTCCCATCGGGGAATATTTGAAGTGATTTTATTGATCCACTTAGGGACAATACTATACTTCAATAACCGTATTTCATAGCATCTGTATACGGCTAAAATCGGAGAGACCGATTTTATGTCTACTACGGAGTTCCATGGTCCATCTGCAGAAGGCTCGAAGTACAGCTCGAGGACCGACCTCGGGGCAATATAAATAGGTGACTGTCGTGAACGAGCGGCACGTGGATAAAGTTGACCAGGTCTGCAAGAATAAATTCAAGTCCATACCATGACATTAAATAACTGTACCAGCTGCATATCTTTGTAATAAATATTTATGTACTATGTTGGAATTTCCCCTCCTATATAAAGGGGACCCCTGTCATTTTTTGCACACATGATATTCAATACAAGAACATTCTCTGCTCTCTAACTTAAACATTCTCTACTATCAGCTCCTTTGATTTATTGCTTACATTTATTCTGTTTCGTTTATTGTGCTTCATTTGTTACTCATCATTGATAATAAATAGCCACTTTCGAGGCCCATAGGACTGTTATAACTTCATCAACCACTCTCTATTAAAGTCGAGCCTCGACCTCAAGGACCTATCTCGGCCAAATCGAGGTCCCGATTTAAGGCAGTCTAGTTTGCATATCTTAGCTCTCTTTGAATCTTATCTTATTTCTTCAACTCACACTAAGCATCTATTGCCTAAAAACTTGTATTAAGATAAATCACATATTTTTCAAACCACAAATCAAATTTAATTGTAATTACCATTTTCAAGGTAAATAGTTTGGCACCCATCGTGGGGCTAAATATAATAGCGATTGTTTTACTGCTGGTTCACTGAAAAAAATAAGTTATTCTTCACACTTTTTCTTGTCCAAGAATCTTTAATTTCAGGTCAAAATGTCTAACTCAATAAATGCACACGAAAAAAACGGTGCTGAGGATCATGGAGAGAATGGTGTAGCTGTTTCAGGCACTGGTGTACCACCGCAAAATCCTGAGGACGCACCAAACCCAATCCCGGTGGATGTGGGCTCACGCAACGCCCAACATGTCGATATTAGCTCCTGCACTGACAGGGATATATGCCGGGAAAAAGAACAGCAGGTTCGAAGACCCCAACTTGGGAGGAAAGAGAGGTTAGCCTTCACATTATTTTTAAAATATTGCAGGCATAGCAATTGGCGATTGTTCAGCTGCAAAGCCATCAAAAAGCTCCAAGGACAGCAACACTGGAAACGGCTCCTCGAGTCGAACATGCATCGGAAAGGTCGAGCAACAACGGGTCAGCAGCCGACCCCACTATTATAAGAATGCTCAAAGACCGCACAAAGAGAATTGAATCAGGCGAAAAGAAAATAGAAGCCAACGACAAAAAGGTGAAGACCTACAACACAAGGGTCGACCAGATCCTAGGCGCACTGTTACAACCCGTACTTTTCTAAAGAGGATTTGTAACCATAAGACCCCGTAAGTTTAACAACCTTGATACCGTTAGATACATTTTGATATGGTATTTATATTGAGTGGAATAGTTTTGTAAAAAGTTTAAAAAATATGATTGTATACGGTTAATAACATTACTACTTTCGAATATATTTTAAATTATACAAAATAATAGAAGGATATTTTGTTAGACGTTATTTTAAGACGGATGTGTCTGAATAAATGATGTAATCATTGTCATTTCAGTAGTTTTAGTTCATGAATTGCAAAAATATACATATTCCTATTTCATATTTTATCTCGAATAAAAAAAAATATTTATAAGAAAAAATAATTTTACAAACAATCAAGGTGCAAATTATGCTGATTTTAGTGAGGAGATTGATTCCTTTTATTACCAAACAATGTACTACTAGCTATGCTGAGTATAACTAGAACTTACTTGACTGACTATACGTAACATAATTAAACTTATTTGGTTTGTTTAAAAGAATATTTGCGATTAATTGAAGTGCTTTTACATATTTTTATTGTATTCTTAATTGATGGTCAAATGACTTTCATACTCTTAAATTAAGTAAAATAATTCGCTGTCGAGACTAAAATAAATTAAGATAGTAATATTTTTAATATTATCTAAAAATTTAAAATTATTATCTACGCACAAAATTGATGTTGAATTACTTTGTTTATATAATTCAAATGTATTTTAGTAACAGTGCTTTACAAACTGAAGTTTTTATCAGATCCAACAAAAGGATTAAACTTGTATATTATATCAATATCTCTTCAGTTTTGGAGAAAAAAAAAATAATTTGCAAGTTTAACTTTGTTCAGATAAGTGGTTGATGCTATAAGATTTACAGTATCAACTTCTATTATTTTACTCCAAACTAGTGATTGATATAATATTAAGATTACAACAATTCATTATTATTTTGACAAGATAGTGATGCTAACTCAATTATATATGTAAGTAGCCACCTTATAGGAAGGGGTGTCGTTGTCATGGAAAAATACACTGTGTAGTTAGGTTTAAAAATAAATTATATGCATATATTACCATTTTAAGAATTAAGCATACGAAAATTTGTACTCTTTATATGAGATTAGTAAAATTAGAAGTTCATAAAATATATATATTTGTACATGAATGTTTTAATAAAATAATAGTGTATGTATTTATTTTATATGGTACCACATGACCATGATAGCAAGTTATATAAAATATATTAAACAATAAGTAAAATTTTAGATAATTTGAAATAATTTTTAATTATGCGAATAATTGATTAATTATCATGTAACGGAACATTACCTAATTACCTAATAAATGGATAAGATTAACATTTCCCACTCCACCCCACGTGGAAGCCCCCTTCTATTCTCATTAATGACTCATTAGTCATTTAAGATAGGTGTCACCTTAGGAATTTGGTGGCAAAATTGTTCCAAGGGTGGGGCCACATCATAAGGCATCTTAAGACTTTAAGATAGGTGTCACCTTAAGGAATTGGTAGAAGTTTTTCTACCAATAACTTTACTAGTAAATGAGGATACTATGATAGAGGGTGTTCAAGGTAGGGATTGATTTTGGGGAATTGGTTTTTGAACTTTCATGGACGGAAGTGGTGAGTTGGTTTAGACGAATTAGTTTTGGAGTTGGTGTATGAAATGACATTTTCTATAGTAGTCTTTGTATCAATAACTTTACTAGTAAATGAGGATATTATGATAGAGGGTGTTCAAGGTAGGGATTGATTTTGGGGAATTGGTTTTGGAACTTTCATGAACGAAAGTGGTGAGTTGGTTTAGACGAATTAGTTTTGGAGTTGGTGTTTGAAATGACATTTTCTATAGTTTCCAAAACCTAAATAATCTGGTTTCACTTTTTGTTTTCTTCCCAAACACATGTTAGCTTTTGCTTTTGGAATGTTGTCCCAAGACTTTCTAAAATCCTAGTACGATTTAAAAAGATTGACTGATATTGCTGTCAGAAGAATTCCATTTCAAAAAGATTGAATGACTTAAGTACTTTTTGTTTTGAGGGAGATCAGAGTGATGAAATTAACTGTTCTGCATTATTGTTGAATGTTGCGGAAGGTATCGCTTGTAATCTTTCTCAAGAATATCATACGGATTTTTTTCTACTCCAGTCTTACCATCACTTGTTTTGTCGCAATACGTATGTTGGAGGGGTTGTCAAGAGAATCGACTCAGGTATGTTAAGGATATTCCTTTTTTTTTTTGGCATGATCTATACGACACAAGCGAAACGGGCAAATGCACAACTTCCATAAAATACTCTATTCGTAGAAATGCTAGAGATGTATATATCTTATTCTTTCATGTGTCATATTATTCTATCGTCTGTTCATGGGTCCCAAAAATACGTAAGTTGGTAAAGTTTATTTTATGATATTAATCAGAGGCATAATGGTCTTATAACGTACCGAGATATTTTATAAACATATTTCATATAGATTTCATACATTTATAAATGCACATTTTCCATGACCAGATGACGTACGCGTATATATATATGCATATTATATGTATATGAGATATGGGAAAAGGTTATGGCGTTATATACGCACCACCACCTGATCAGCTGGTATATGTTGATGATTTTTCCACAGTGACTGAGATGATATGATGGGATGCCCTCAGAGGCTTGATGAGGTTATGTATGTACATACCTATGCATTACATGACATTTATATGCATATGCATGACACTATAAATATTTCATGATTTACAGAGCTACCCAGATTACAAGTTTAGTCCTTTACTCTATGTTTCATCCATGTCCTTTATATACTGATTTACCTGCCTTACTCACTCAGTACATTATTCGTACTGACGTTCTTTAGTTGGGGACGCGTCATTCATGCCTGCAGGTATAATCAGTTTGACGAGCCTTCATAGTAGACGAGATTGGCTTCAGCGAAGGATCGATAAGACTCCACCTCATTCGGAGTGCAGCCGAGTCTATGAGTCATCGTGTCATAAGTTTTCTACAGACTTATGGGTAGGCCGGTAACCTTTCCCATTTGATGTCAAATAATCTAAAGGTTCATTTTGTACAGTATGTTAGAGGCCTTGGCGGCCCATATGTTTTCATGTTTTAAGAACGATAGTTTATTGATACAGTATTGCCCACTTATAGTTATGTATTACGAGTTGTGGCCATGTTGGCCCATGATAGTTACGAAAGGAATGAGCTCAACTAACTCGACCTATGTATGTTCTAGTTTTGGTCGAATGATCATGAGTTCAGAGGAGTTCGCTCGGGCATGTTCGGCACAGGGTGCCAGCCACGCCTCCCCAGGTTTGGGGCGTGACAAAGTGGTATCAGTGTAAGTTGTGTCCTAGGGAGTCTATAAAGTCGTTCCTAGTAGAGTCTCATCTACGGGTGTGTTGCACGCCACATTTATAATTGAGAGGCTATAGGGAATTTAGGAAATATTACTCTTCTTTTGTTTCCAGATCGTGCCATACAGCTGAGTTGTAAGAAGTCAGTATGAAGCTTTTGCCAGATTTTGTATGCATCAGAGGTGTATGTATCATAGTAGAGCTTCAATGCGTAATTTCCACCTATGTTGAAGGGAGGTTATGACAAAAATAGAAGATACGATGCGAGATTGAAAAGTAAGTTAGGTAAAGTAAAGGAGAAGAAGATGCGAGATACTTAAGTACAAAAGGTTGTGAATAGTCCAAAGCTCAGATAGAGGTTAGGTTTTAGTTTACTATACATAGGAGACCCTAGTGAAATTTCTACAAATCTCAAAGAGTTAACATTCGAGGACGAACTTTTCTAAAGGGAGGAAGGATGTTACAACCCATACTTTTCTATTGAGGATTTGTGACCATAAGACCCCGTAAGTTTAACAACCTTGCCGTTAGATACATTTTGTTATGATATTTAATATTGAGTAGAACATTTTTGTAAAAAGTTTAAAAAAAAATATGATTTTATACAGTTATTAATATAACTACTTTCGAAGATATTTTAAATTATACAAAATAACATAAGGATATTTTGTTAGACGTTATTTTAAGACGGATGAGTCTGAATAGATGATGTCATCTTTGTCATTTCAATAGTTTTAGTTCATGAATTGCTATAATATACATATTCCTATTTCATATTTTATCTCGAATAGAAAAAAATATTTATAAGAAGAAACAAATTTACAAACAATCAAGGTGCAAATTATGCTGATTTTAGTGAGGAGATTGATTCCTTTTATTACCAAACAATGTACTACTAGCTATGCTGAGTATAACTAGAACTTATTTCATTGACTATACGTAACATAATTAAACTTATTTGGTTTCGTTAAAAGAATATTTGCGATTAATTGAAGTGCTTTTACATATTGTAACTGTATTCTTAATTGATGGCCAAATAACTTCCATACTCTTAAATTAAATTAAATAATTCGTTGTCGAGACTAAAACAAATTAAGATAGTAATCTTTTCTATATTATCTAAAAATTTAAATTATTATCTACGCACAAAGTTGACGTTGAATTACTTTGTTTATATATTTCAAATGTATTTTAGCAACAGTGCTTTGCAAATTGAATTTTTTATCAGATCCAACAAAAAGATTAAACTTGTATATTATATCAACATCTCTTCAGTTTTGGAGATAAGGAAAACAATTTGCAAGTTTAACTTTGTTCAAATAAGTGATTGATGCTATAAGAATTACAGTATCAACTTCCATTAGTTTACTCCAAATTAGTGATTGATATAATATTAAGATTACATTAATTCGTTATTATTTTGACAAGATAGTGATGCTTATTCAATTATATATGTAAGTAGCTACCTTGTATGAAGGAGTGTCACTGTCACGGAAAAATGCACTTTGTAGTTAGGCTTAAAAATAAATTATATGTACATATCATCATTTTAAGAATTAAGCATACAAAAATTTGTACTCTTTATATGAGATTAGAAAAATTAGAAGTTCATAATATATATATATATATATATATATATATACATATATATATATATATATATACATGGATGTTTCAATGAAATAATAGTGTATGTATTTATTTTATGTGGTACCACATGACCATGATAATAAGTTATATAAAATATATTAAAAAATAAGTAGAATTTTAGGTAATTTGAGACAATTCTTAATTATGCGGATCATTGGTTAATTACCGGATAACGAGACACTACCTAATTACCTAATAAATTGATAAGATTAATGTTTCCCACTCTACCCCTAAGCCCCTTCTATTATAATTAATGTGTAACGACCCGATCGATCGTTTTACATTATAGGATCTCATTCCCCTATATGAGACTTCCCGTAGTGGCTTTTTATGATTTATGACCTGTGGGGACAGGTGGTTCGGGATTCGGAAGAGTTTAGAGTAGTATAGGAACACTTAGTTCCTTAAGGTTAGCCTTTAAGGCCAAGTTTGACTTCGGTCAACGTTTTAAGTAAACGACCTCGGAATCGAGTTTCAACTGTTCCGGTAGCTTCGTATGATGGTTTCAAACTTGTGCGTGTGTCAGGAATGGGTTTTGGATGACCCGGGAGCGTTTTGGAACCAATAGCGAAATAAGAGTTTCCTTAAGTTCAAATTGAGGTTTCAGAACGTGTTTTTGTGTTATCGAGATCCGAACGAAATTCGGAGACCGGGAATAGTTCTGTTATGTCATTTAGGACTTGCTTGCAAAATTTGGTGTCATTCCGAGTAGTATAGGTCGGTTCGGTGCATTGATAGCGAATTCAAGAACTTAAAGTTCTTAAGTTTGATTCTAGGGGTTTTGAGGGGTGATTTTGAGTTTTAGCGTTATTTTGAGTGTTCCGAAGGCTCGAGCAAGTCCGTATTATGATATGGGACTTTTTGGTATATTTGGACGGGGGCTTGGGTGGGCTCAGATGCCATTTGGGCATCAAACGAGGCCAAAAACCAGAGGCAATAGTGTGATGACCCAAAAGGTCATCTTATATAATTTAAGCTGCATCTGTGTTCCGAGAGCCTCCGTTAGTCTCACCTCGTTATGTGTACGCAGCCCGGACGTGTAGCCGGGAAGCTATTATGTGAAAAGTTGATGAAAATGAGTTTTTATAAGTAATAAATGAATATAGTTGACTTTGGTAAACATTTCTGGTAAACGGACCCGGACCCGTGATTCGACGGTCCCGGAGGGTCCGTAGGAAAATATGGGACTTGGACACATGCTCGGAATTGAATTCCGAGGTCCCAAGCCCGAGAAAAGAATTTTTAAAGAAAATTGTTTTCTGAAAATTATGAAGGATTTTTAAAATGAATAATTATGTGAAAATCGTGTTGCCGGGCCCGCATTATGGTTCCGGAGCCCGGAACAAGTTTATTATATGTTATGTGCCTTATCTGTGAAATTTGGTGTAAAACGGACTTGAAATGAGTGGTTTCGGATCAAAAATGAGACTTTGAGGTTTTAAAGAACTAGAAATGTGGCTTGGAAAGTAGTGTTATGTTCCCGAGGTCCGAATGAGATTCCGAGACCGGGAATAGTTCCGTGGTGTTAATTATAACTTGTCTGCAAAGTTTGAAGTCGTTCCGAGCAGTTTAGGCCGGTTCGGCGTAATGAAGTGAATTCTAGAATTCTAAAGTTCTTAAGTTTGATTAATTGGATTTTGAGGTTTTATTATGTATTTTGATGATTTAAAAGCTTGGACAGGTTCGTATGATGTTTCGGGAGTCGTGTGTGTTTTTGGTTTTGAGCCCCGAGGGCTCGGGTGAGTTCCGGGTAGCTAACGGGGTGTAAAAAATTAGAAAATCTGGTGTGATGTTGTAGACTTCTGGTGTCTGGTGTTTCCTTCACTGCGATCGCAGCTTTTGGTTCGCGATCGCATAGACTTAATTGGGGGAAACAATTGGTTGTTCTCTGCGATCGCAAGTTTGCCTCCGCGATCGCAGACTTATGCCCAGATGCTCTCCGCGATCGCATTCCTCCCTCCGCGATCGCATAGCGTGTCAATGGAGTCAGGTGGGGGCTGGGTAGTATCCCTCTGCGATCGCATTGCTTTGCCTGCGATCGCAGATGCCTAGTCCGTTCCCTTCCACGATTGCATTTCCCCTTTCCGCGATTGCATAGTAGCACAACTTCAAGCTCAGCGATCGCAGCCCTTTTTCCGCGATCGTAGAGGACAAAATCGCCCAGTGATTATATTAAGTCCAAAACAGAATACTATTACGTGAATTTCCACTTTTTCACCATCTTCTTCCTCTCCAAGACCCCATAGGCGATCCTCAAGCAAGTTTTCTTCCATAGCAACTTGGGTAAGTGATCCTAACTCTAATCTCTACCATTTTCCTTCATCAATCACTAGAATCTAGGGCTAAAAACATAGAATCAAAGTAGGAATTAGGGATTTTAGGTAGAGTAGGGTTTTTGGAATTTTTGGGTGATTCAACCTCAATTTGGAATCGAATCTTAAAACTAATCATATATTTGAACTCATAGGGTTATGGGTGAACGGGATGTGGTCCGAACCTCGAGTTTAGACCACGTGGGCCCGGGGTCAAATTTTGGAAATTTTGAAAG
>ML292145.1:5899-57537 GCA_005239495.1 Nicotiana undulata
ATTTGGAAAAATCATAAAGAGGAAATACCATCTTAGTATTGGAAAATCTAGGATAGTTATCATAAGAATCATTTGCATATCAAGAACTTCCCATTAGAAATATATCATATTAATACCCACGTGCATTATACTTCATGAGAGGGGACACAACCTTGGTTATTTTACCTATATTAATTACAACCTAAATTAGTCTCCCTTGCTACTACTCTTTCTTTAAAATATTAAACTATCAATCCCCATCTTCTCGTTCACTAATGGAATAGAATTTCGATTTGAGTTAAGAACCACACTGACAAAGTGATATTTTTACACCTATTCCCTGTGGGATTCGACCCCAACCTTGTTGGGTTATTATATTTGACTTCGACCGCTTTACACTATTTCAAAGTGTAATTTGAGTGTATCAATTAACCCTCGAACGACCCCCCTGACCCCTCACTCTCTCTCAACCCGTCTCTTTCTCTCCTCCTTCTCTCTAGAACCGTATGGTTCTTCTCCTTCTCCGATGGCTCTTAGCCTGACTCCGGCCACCTCTAGCCTCTCCCTTTTCGACCACCAGCCACCTTGACGCCTCCTTGCTCCGGCTTACTTTACCTCTGAGGCTGCCATGGGTCTCTATCATACCCAACGGGTACTGGAGCTCTTCGTGGGTTGAGTCCGGCCTTTCTCTGATGGGTTTTAATGCTTCCATGCCTTCCTCACCACCATCCATGAGTTTCACGGCACGTTCTCCTGTTCATACTCTGGTTCTTACGAAACCCTAATTTTTGAGTTGAACCTCTTTAATCTCTGTTATCTTTAACGATTTTAAACTTGTTTCTTTATGTTTTACACTATTCTAAACTCGAAATTTAAGATTCATCAAGTTTAAAACGTTTTTGAGTATTTTTTAGTTAGGGTTTTCTCTAAGTCATTTTTATACTTGTTCGAACTGATTTCACTTGTATGCTTGAGTTTTTCCCTTGCATATTTACTGATTCCATGCTCTTACTGTTTTTAACATTGTTTTATGTTGAAAACACTAATTTTCTTAGACTTATATGTTCGTATCTTCATGCTGGTTGGACTATTTGACTCCTACTGAGTTTTCTCTTCACTCTTAAGTCTATTCTCTGCATATTGTGATGATTCTGTGATTGTTATCTCGCCTATGTTAAAATCCTAATTTCTCTATGTCTACTTCTGTGTATTAGCATGACTCTCTCTGTACCTCGAACATGTTCTACTGAGTTTCTAAGGCCTAACCTACTCGTGTTATCTATATGTAATTGTTTATGCATCTCTGAACTTGTCCGACTATGCTTATTAGCTTCTCTATATATGTTTTAAAATTTGGAGCATAAATCCCTCTTGATTGACTCTGATTTCTTTATTGAATGATATGATTGAGAATAAGAAAACTCTGCATGTTTGTTTAGACTGATTGATTCACTTACCTTGTTCATTAATATGCTCTATTTTCTGAACTACTATGGCTTTCTGAATCTATTCTTAATTGTTTACCCTATTATTCCTTCCCATAAATCGAGTCTTGACTGATTTTACCTTGCCTTATGAAACTATGTGTTTTACTGTTGAATTCCAATCCCTTAATTTAAGGGAGTGATTTGTCTTGATTCTTCAGTTAATTGATTCCGAGATTCCTTGTTACTTAACAGAACTTGATTGTTTCCTTATTTAAGTCTTGTGCTGACTTTATTTACCTTATATGGTTATTTGTTTTACCATTTTGAGTTTGAATCCCTTGACTTAAGGGAACCGGGTATTTTCTTACACTGATTTGATTATGTCCTCTTTTTACCATTGCCTTTTACTACCTATTTGCAACCATAAATACTCTATGTCTTTCAATGACACCGGACACACACAGACTTGTGTTCAAACTTATTCTCTTTTAGCAATACTGCTCTAAGCTCTCTTGTGCTTTTTCTCTTTCTTTCTTTCCTGTTAAGACCCGTAAAAATTTTCTTGCTTAAAATAATACCCAAACGAGTCCCCGAGTTGCTTTTACTGTAAATATTCCTAAAACGGAGCTAATTTGAACAAAAACTACCCCGGGAGTTAAGGAACTAAATTTTCCAGAAATTGGGTGCTATGCGACGCACTATGCAATCACATAAAGTGTATGCGGACCGCATAGTGGTCGCATACACGGGCATATCACTCCCCAACTGAAGGACAACTATGCGGTCCAATCTGCGGCCGTATTTCGGTTCTGCAGACCACATAACTGTCGCATTATTTCCTTTGAGTTTTGGGGAGGGGTGTTATGCGACGCACTATGATATCGCATAATGAGTATGCGGACCGCATGGTGGTCGCATACCTGGGAAGATTGTTTTCAAATTTTGGCCCACCTGGGGGCCATTCTGCGGCCAACTCTGCGGACCGCATGTCAGGAATGCGATCGCATTCCTCACCATATAATTGATAGAGATTTTAATTTTCTAAAGTTTTATACCCGACCCCAGCTTCACTTAACCCCTACCCCCTTTCATTTTAACTGGTTTCTAATCAAAATAGAGAGAAGTGAGAGTGGGTTCTAGAGTGAGAAGTCCTCATCTTCCTTAAATTGGTCCTCCATCTCTACTCAGGCCGGGAAGTTTATCGACTAGTCGTCATCTTCTTCATCATAAGAGGTAAGTCTTTAACCTATTTCCCCAAATTCACAGAATTTAGCTAAGAATAAAACACACATAGGTTGGTTCTTGAGAATGAAAGTTGAGACCTTGCATGCATGTGAATAATCTTCCATAACCTAGTAAAGGGAAGCAAGTAGAGTAATCTTTCACTAAAAAGGGTTTAGTTAAGCTAAGGGATCATATATTGTTTGATAAAATGCTCAAATGAATTCGAGACTCCTAATTCTAAGGTAAATATGTCGCATTGTGAACTAGATTGACGATGCTAAACGGTTCGGTGAATTGCGATAGAAATTAAAATGGGAAACTTGACTCCAGGTATGTATGGCTAACTTTAATCTTTGTAAAATCGCTTTGTGGTGTTCGAGCATACGGTACGTGTGTTGGTGTGAATATGTGCAACTGGTTGTTCGAATTATGTTGAAACGTGAAGTGTATTCCTTGTCTGTCTTTAGTTGATCACCACACTACTATGCTATGTGAAATAATGCTAGTAGGATAATGAATCCAAGAGTATGAATGTATGTGCTAAAGGTTGTGTAACAAGTAATGAAAAGGAGTTGTGGTGTGATGTAATTGAATAAAAAGGATGTGGCAATATCGTATATGATTTACTGTTTGGTAAGGTTTGTTGTGGCATGATTTTCTTTTTATACGTATTGTGGGTTGTAAAGAAGTTGTATTCCTATTACTAAAATTTCCTATGATTGAATTGTGAATTGTCATTGTTGATATGAGATATGATTTGTTTGGTGGGATCGGGTTGCGCGCCACAATAGGAGGGGTAAGGGTGATATATGAGAATGATAAGGGTGTGATGTGATTGTCCGATGGGATCGGGTTGCACGCCGCAACAGAAACACAACAAATGATTGTGATTGTCCGGTGGGATCGGGTTGCGCGCCACAATAGGAGGGGTAAGGGTGATATATGAGAATGATAAGGGTGTGATGTGATTGTCCGATGGGATCGGGTTGCACGCCGCAACAGAAACACAACAAATGATTGTGATTGTCCGGTGGGATCGGGTTGAACACCGCAACAGAAACACAACAAATTATTGTGATTGTCCGGTGGAATCAAGTTGCGCGCCGCAACAGAAGAAATAAGGGTGAAATGTTGAGAAGGGACAAGGGTGGAATTGCGATTGTGATTGTGATGAAGTGAAAATTGTGGAACTTCCATTGTGTATCTTTTATATCTTGTGCAGTGATTGTGTGACTCTCTATTTGTCTCTTGCCTGTGCATTTTTGAGTTTACTTAGAGTAATGTTTGTTCATACATACCAGTACAATTCAAATGTACTGACGTCTTCTTGTGATGATTGTAGGTGGTTATATAGCAGGTACTCCAGCCCACCGACAGTAGTGCCTCCTCTACGTCCTATTAGCTGTTTTGGTGAGCCCCTCTCCTCTTGGGGCCCTGTGTGGTTCATGCCACCTCTTCTTCCGGATTTGTATTTTGGTATCTGTGTAAGGTATAGCCGGAGCCTTGTTACCGGCAAGTATTATATAACTCCTTCATACTCTTAGAGGCTCCGTAGACAGGAAATGTGGGTTATGTACATATGGATTTTGGGCAGTATAACTTGTAGACCACGTAAAGTAAAATTGTGTGTTATGTATATTTTATAAGTATTGTACCACATGTGAGCAATGACTGAAATCTAGAATTTAATTTCAGATTGTAAGAATGTGTTGTAATTATAATTGAATAATGTACATTGGAATCTCAGAATATTACGTGGGATGGAAAAAGGAAATCCAGGTCCGCTTGACTGGGGCTACCTGGTCGAGCGCCGGTCGTGTCCCACGGTTTTGGGGCATGACAAACTTGGTATCAGAGCCTAATGTTTTAAAAGAGTCCTAGGATGTCTCGGAGCCATGTCTAGTAGATCTCATTTTATCGGTGTGTTGTCGACCACATCTATAATTAGGGGGCTACATGGATATTTAGGAAATTACTCTTTTCATTGTTATTCTATATCGTGCGGTGAGGTGGAAAGTGAAAATGTCCTTGCCTAATTCGTGTTTTGTTCCGAAATTTTCAGTAATGACACCAAAGAAGAGAGCTCGACTCGGCCTTGAGGCCAATGCCTCCCCGGGGGTGTTTGTGAATTATGTACCAGATAGCGCGGGTGAGAGTGACTCCCCGCCCTTGAATTTGTCTGACCCTTCTATTCCGGATCAAAGCATTCCTGTTCCTGCAGCGGCGGAGGGTGCCGCAATCCCTCTCGCTGATATTCCTGATCCCTCTACGGTTCCAACTTCCGGTCCCGGTACGTCCGAGGGGGACCTTAGATGAGCTATTCATATGTTAACTCAGTTGGTGGCCGCTCAGGCCGAAAGATCTCATGCTACCCCTGCGTCCTTCAGTAGACAGGGAGATTCCGCCGGCTCCAGAGTCAACCAGTTTCTGCGGTTGGCCCCTCTAGAGTTCTCAGGTACGGATCCAAAGGCCGATCCACAGGATTTTCTTGATGGGATGTACAAGACCCTTCGTGTGATGAAGGCTACACAGACGGAGAGGGTTAAGTTAGCTTCGTACAGGCTGAGGGGAGCAGCATATTTCTGATTCGAGATGTGGGAGGGTTCCCGTGGGGAGGGAAGTCCTCCGGCTAGATAGGGCGAGTTCGTGGATGCGTTCATGGATCACTTTTTGCCTGCATGGAGTTCGTAAGGATATCCAAGTATGCTCCTCGGTTAGTGTCGACCATGGATGCTCGAGTTCGATGATTTTTTCAGGGTCTCAGTCCTTTGGTTGTGAATGAGGATGCTACTGCGGCTTTACACTCGGATATGAATTATGGAAAGATCGTGGGGTTCGCCCAGGCCACGGAGGCTAGAAAGTTAAAGATACGGGCAGACATGGAGAGTAGCAGTAGAGCCCGGTCAGTGGGTCACTCAGGGAGTGCAGTTGTAGGGGGTATATAAGTTCAGGGGAGGGGGCCATCAGGTCCATCCCAGTCTTATGCACAGTCCTCAGCTAGTGCACCGCCATCTATGCACCGTTATCAGCCGAATAGTCAGTGGAGACTAGGATCCGATAGCAGGAGACCCCATCAGTCAAGTCGTCCCGGAGGAAGGTTCAAGCAGCAGGGGAGGGCTTCGTGCCCTAAGTACGGAGGGTTCCATACTGAGGCCTGTTATTTGGATCGCCCGATATGCTACATGTGTGGGGTAAGGGTCATCTTCAGTGGGATTGTCGTGCGCCCAGCCAGGGCATGGGTAGGGGATTTGCCCAGTCATCCGGTTCTTCAGCCTCCACATCTTCAGTGCGTCCTCCAGCTCCAGCAGGATGTGGTGCAATTAGGGGTAGGGCTCGTGGTAGAGGTGGACCCTGCCGATTCTATGCTTTGAGTGGTCGCCAGAGCGCAGAGGCTTCCCTAGATGTTGTTACAGGTATTCTGAATGTTTAAGCACTTGATTGTTATGCTCTTATTGATCCAGGGTCCTCCTTGTCTTATGTTACCCCGTTTATTGCCTCAAGTTTTGGGATAGAACCCGAATAGCTTCATGAGCCGTTCTCTGTATCGACTCCGATTGGTGATTCTATTACAGCAGTGCGAGTCTATAAGAATTGTGTTGTCACGGTATGTGGTCGGTTACCACGGCCGATCTTATTGAGCTTGGGATGGTAGATTTTGATATTATTATGGGAATTGACTGGCTTTATTCGTGATTTGCTAAACTCGACTGTCGAACCAAAATCATGAGGCTAGAGTTTCCTAATGAGCCGGTTGTTGAGTGGAACAGGAACGGTGTGATGTCAAAAGGTAGGTTTATCTTCTGCCTTAAGGCCTTGAAGATGATTAAGAAGGGGTGTATCTATCATTTGGTCTGGGTAGCAAACACCGCCTCAGAAGTGTCGGCCCCCAAGTCCGTGCCAGTCGTGAATGAGTTTCTTGAAGTGTTTCCGGAAGAGCTTCCAGGGATTTTGCCAGATAGGGAGATTGATTTCGGGATTGATGTACTACCAGACACGCAGCCAATATCTATTCCACCACACAGAATGGCGCCAGCAGAGTTAAGGGAGTTAAAGGAGCAGCTGAAGGATTTATTAGAAAAGGGGTTCATTTGGCTGAGTGTGTCGCCGTGGGGTGCTCTGGTTCTTTTTGTTAGAAAGAAGGATGGGTCTCTTCGGATGTGTATTGATTATCGGCGGCTCAACAAAGTCACTATCAAAAACTAGTATCCATTGCATCGAATAGATGATTTGTTTGATCAATTGCAAGGTGCGAGGTTCTTCTCCAAAATTGAATTACGGTCTGGGTATCATCAGTTGAAGATCAGAGAGCAGGATATTCCTAAGACCACCTTCAGGACTCGTTATGGTCATTTTGAATTTTTGGTAATGTCCTTTGGGCTGACCCATGCTCCAACAGCTTTTATGGATCTTATGAATCGAGTTTTCAAGCCATTTCTAGACTCCTTCGTGATTGTTTTTATTGATGAAATCCTTGTCTACTCGCGGAGTTGGGAAGATCATGCTAATTACCTTAGGGCAGTCCTGCATACTCTTCATCATCACCAGTTTTATGCTAAATTTTCGAAATGTGAGTTTTGGCTAGAATCAGTCGTGTTTCTGGGTCATGTTGTTTCTAGGGAAGGGATTCAGGTTGATCCCCAGAAGATCGCGGCAGTGAAAGATTTGCCTAGACCAATGACCCCGATAGAGATTCGCAGTTTCTTGGGTCTAGCTGGGTATTATCGGAGGTTTGTGGAGGGATTCTCTACCCTCGCCTCCCCATTGACTAAATTGACGCAGAAAGCGGTGAAGTTCCAGTGGTCCTACGCTTGTGAGAAAAGTTTTCAAGAATTGAAGTCGAGATTGACTTCAACACCTGTATTGACCTTGCTAGAAGGCATAGAGGGATTTGTGGTTTATTGCGATGCTTCAAGGGTTGGTTTGGGGTGTGTGTTGATGCAACAAGGGAAGTTTATAGCGTATGCTTCAAGGCAACTCAAGAATAACGAGAACAATTATCCGACACACGATTTGGAGCTCGCGATAGTGGTGTTTGCATTAAAATTTTGGCGGCATTATCTTTACGGAGTCCACATGGACGTGTTCTCAGACCACAAGAGTCTTCAGTATTTATTCAAGCAGAAGGAACTGAATCTACCACAGCGGAGGTGGTTAGAATTTCTCAAAGATTATGATATGAATATTTTGTACCATCCAGGGAAGGCGAATGTGGTGGCCGACGCTCTAAGTATGAAGTCTATGGGTAGTTTGGCTCATTTGGAAGCGGATCAGAGGCCCTTGGCTCGGGAGGTTTATAAATTGGCTAGCTTGGGGGTATGTCTTTCGACCTCAGGCGAAGGGGAGGTTATGGCTCATAATGGGGCAGAATTGTCACTGGTAGCGGAAGTCAAACAAAAGCAGTTTAGTGATCCAGCATTGGCACAGTTGAAGGAGGTAGTTCTGAATAACAATATTTTGGCATTTACACTCGGCAACAATGATGGAGTGTTGCGATCTCAAGTTAGGCTATGTGTTCCAGATGTAGATAATCTTCAGGAGAGGGTAATGGCAGAGGCTCATTGCTCCAGGTATTCTGTGCACCCAGGTTCTACGAAAATGTATCATAATCTCCGGGATATTTATAGGTGGAGCGGTATGAAGAGGGATGTGGCGGACCTTGTATCTAAATGTTCAAATTGTCAACAGGTGAAGGCCGAGCAACAGAGGCCCGGTGGATTAACCCAGCTTGTGGAAATACCAATGTGGAAGTGGGAAATGATTAATATGGATTTTGTGGTAGGGTTACCTCACACTCAGCGCAAGTTCGACTCGGTTTGGGTGATAGTGGATCGACTCACAAAATCAGCTAACTTTTTGCCAGTCAAGTCCACCGGCACAGTGGAACAATATGCTCAATTGTACATCAAGGAGATAGTTAGACTTCATGGCAATCCAGTTTCTATTATCTCAAATCGAGGGGCCTAGTTCACAACTAACTTTTGGCAGAAATTAAGCAAGGTTTGGGTACTCAGGTAAATCTCAGCATGGCTTTCCATCCACAGACTGACACTCAGGCAGAGCGGACTATTCAGACACTCGAAGATATGCTACTGGCTTGTGTTTTAGACTTCAAGGGTAATTGGGATGATCATTTGCCATTTCTCGAGTTTGCTTATAATAACAACTTCCATGCTAGTATCCAAATGGCCCTGTTTGAGGCATTGTACGGAAGGAGGTGTAGATCTCTAATCGGATGGTTCGAGGTTGGTGAAGCAGAATTGTTAGGACCAGATCTTGTGCACCAAGCTATGGAGAAAGTTAAAGTCATTCAAGAAAGGATGAAAACTGCTGAGAGTCGCCAGAAATCTTACGCCGATGTTCGCCAGAGAGAATAAGAATTCCAAGTTGACGATTGTGTGTTCTTAAAGGTGTATCCCATGAAGGGAGTGATGCGGTTTAGGAAGAAAGGGAAATTGAGCCCCAGGTACATCGGGCCGTATCAGATTGCTCAAAGGATAGGGCAAGTAGCTTATAGGTTGGAATTGCCCCCTGAGTTGTCATCAGTGCACCCGGTGTTCCACGTGTCCATGTTGAAGAAGATAATTGGAGATACATCCACCATCGTGCCAGTCGAAACCATTGAGGTAAATGAAGAGCTATTATATGAAGAGGTTTCAGTTGCTATTCTTGATAGGCAAGTCCGTAAATTGAGAAATAAGGAAGTTGCTTCAGTCAAAGTGTTATGGCGAAGTCAGCAAGTCGAAGAAGCTACATGGGAAGCAGAGAAGGAAATGAAAGAAAAGTACCCCCACTTGTTTGAATGACTCTAGTAGTGAATCGTGCGTGTTCCTATTCCTAGGCAATTGTAAGTTATGGTTAATGTTGCATAAGAAAGGACCATATCTTGTTTTCCCCTAAAATGCCTTGTTGTTGTAACTTTTCTATGTATACCACAATTGTTTGTGCTGCCCTTACTTGAAAAATATGTGACCCCTTTAAAGCAAATAAAAGTTTTGTGAAACAAATGTGCTAAGTAAGTGATTAATGGTAGTGTAGATTGGTAATGGTTAAATGAATTGTCTATGATCTATTGAAGTTGTTGAACTGTATGGGGCGCACTGAAATGGCCCAAAGTTAAGTGCAAATATGTCACACTAATTGAATCATGTGCAATTGTGAGGTAAGGAGAATGAGTTATGTGTAGTTGATAAAGTGATCAAATACTGTAAATTGTTGAGGTAACGACTTGGTGTGTGAGCTATTGAATGGTTGAAATTGTGTAATAGTGCTTGAAAATGTGTTTTAGGGGCTCTCTGACAGGTAGATAGGCCTAATTACAAAGGAAACTCTGGCAAAATTTTCTGAAAATATTGGAGTTAGTGTAAATCTGGGAGCTTGCATATCATGTTTTCTAAACCTAACGATTTCCAAAATCCTCATTCGAGGACGAATGATTTCAAGGGTGGGAGGATGTAAAGACCCTTAAAAAATTTTTGCTTAAAATAATGCCCGAACGAGTCCCCGAGTTGCTTTTACTGTGGAAATTCCTAAAACGGACCTAATTTGAACAAAAAGCACCCCCAGGAGTTAAGGAACTAAAGTTTCCAGAAATTGGGTGTTATGCGACTCACTATGTGATCGCATAACGTGTATGCGGACCTCATAGTGGTCGCATACACGGGCAGATCACTGCCCAAATGAAGGACAACTATGCGGTCCAATCTGCGACCGCATTTTGGTTCTGCGGACCGCATAGCTGTCACATTATTGCCTTTGAGTTTTGGGGAGGGGTGTTATGCGAAGCACTATGCGATCGCATAACGAGTATGCAGACCGCATGGTGGTCGCATACCTGGGCAGATTGTTGTCATATTTTGGCCCACCTAGGGGCCATTCTGCGGTGAACTCTACGGACCGCATGTCAGGAATGCGATCGCATTCTGACCGCATATTTGACACGGGATTTTAATTTTCTAAACTTTTGTACCTGTCCCCAGCTTTATTTAACGCCTACCCCCTTTAATTTTAACTGGTTTTTAATCAAAATAGAGAGAAGTGAGAGTGGGTTCTAGAGTGAGAAGTCCTCATCTTCCCCAAATTGGTCCTCCATCTCTACTCAGGCCTGGAAGTTTATCGACTAGTCGTCATCTTCTTCATCATAAGAGGTAAGTCTTCACCCTATTTCCCCAAATTCATAGAATTTATCTAAGAATAAAACACACATAGGTGTTTTCTTGAGAATGAAAGTTGAGACCCTGCATGCATGTGAATAATCTTCCATAACCTAGTAAAGGGAAGCAAGTAGAGTAATATTTCACTAAAAAGGGTTTAGTTAAGCTAAGGAATCACATAGTGTTTGATAAAATGCTCAAATGAATTCGAGACTCCAAATTCTAAGGTAAATGTGTCGCATTGTGAACTAGATTGACGGTGCTAAACGGTTCGGTGAATTGCGATAGAAATTAAAACAGGAAACTCGACTCCAGGTATGTATGGCTAACTTTAATCTTCGTAAAATCTCTTTGTGGTGTTCGAGCATACGGTACGTGTATTGGTGTGAATATGTGCATCTGGTTGTTCGAATTGTGTTGAAGCGTGAAGTGTATTCCTTGTCTGTCTTTAGTTGATCACGACACTACTATGCTATGTGAAATGATGCTAGTAGGATAATGAATCCAAGAGTATGAATGTATATGCTAAAGGCTGTGTAACAAGTAATGAAAAGGAGTTGTGGTGTGATGTAATTGAATAAAAAGGCTGTGGAAATATCGTATATGATTCGCTGTTTGGTATGGTTTGTTGTGGCACAATTTTCTTTTTATATGTATTGTGGGTTGTAAAGAAGATGTATTCCTATTGCTGAAATTTCCTGTGATTGAATTGTGAATTGTCATTGTTGATATAAGATATGATTTGGTTGGTGGAATCGGGTTGCGCGCCGCAACAAGAGGGATAAGGATGATATGTGATAAGTGATAAGGGTGTGATTTGATTGTCCGGTGGGATCGGGTTGCACGCCGCAACAGAAACACAACAAATGATTGTGATTGTCCGGTGGGATCGGGTTGCGCGCCGCAAAAGAAGAAATAAGGGTGAAATGTTGAGAAGGGACAAGGGTGGAATTGAGATTGTGATTGTGATGAAGTGAAAATTGTGGAACTTCCATTATGTTTCTTCTATATCTTGTGCAGTGATTGTGTGACTCTCTGTCTGTCTCTTTCCTGTGCATTGTTGAGTTTACTTAGAGTAAAGTTTGTTCATACATACCAGTACAATTCAAATGTACTGATGTCCCTTTTGCCGGGGCGTTACATTCTTGCGATGATGTAGGTGGTTCTATAGCAGGTACTCTAGCCCACCGACAGTAGTGCCTCCTTTACATCCTATCAGCTGTTTTGGTAAGCCTCTCTCCTCTCGGGGCCCTGTGTGGTTCATGCCACCTCTTCTTCCGGATTTTTATTTTGGTATCTATGTAAGGTATAGCCGGAGCCTTATTACCCGCAAGTATTATATAACTCCTTCGTACTCTTAGAGGATCCGTAGACAGGAAATGTGGGTGATGTACATATGTATTTTGGGCAGTATAACTTGTAGACCACGTAAAGTAAAACTGTGTGTTATGTATATTTTTTAAGTATTGTACCACATGTGAGCAATGACCGAAATCTAGAATTTAATTTCATATTGTAAGAATGTGTTGTAATTATAATTGAATAATGTACATTGGAATCTAAGAATATTACGTGGGATGGAAAAAGGAAATCCAGGTCCACTTGGCTGGGGCTACCCGGTCAAGCGCCGGTCGTGTCCCTCGGTTTTGGGGCGTGTCATTTACTCTGCTACTACTCTCTCTGCTATTGTCTATCATTAGCCGACTATAAGCCAAGGCTAATATTGTGTGTTCACTTTGCTCTTGTATTCTGTTGTGCTCTTTCTTATCACTGGTATGTTCTAATTAATTTCTAAGTCCCAAACCAATGTGTTTATTACTATCTCAGTTCATTATATTCTTAATTGTCTACTACTTATGCTCCTACTGTTCAGCATGTAGCTAGTTCCTGTTTGCCTATCAATACTTGCCATGCTTAACTCTTTAGGATTTCCATGTTTATGATTGAATCAATACTTGTCATAGGCCTTGGCTATTCCTATATGCATCTGTTTCCCTTTCCCTTTCATGTTCAGTATTATGTATCCCCTGAACCCCTTTTACCTATTAGTACTTACCTTGCTTATGATTTACATGCTTGCATGACTGTTATTTGCTCTTAATCTCAGCCGTTATGACTACATTCTGTTACTGTCTACTATCATTTCCTTACCTTTTGATTTGTATAATTGTGCTGATGAGCTTCTTAAGTCTATGTGTCTCTTCTGACCTACTTGTCCCCTTATCCCATTGTCCCTGTGTACAATTCTATACTTTTGAACATTTGTAATTAGTACTTCTGTTGCTTTTTCAAAATCTGATCTTTCGAAACAACTCTCCAGGTTTTTTGTAAACTCTTTTCAACTATGAACTTTCATCTCTTCCCTGCACTTCACACTACTCTTATAAATTAGGCCCTACCCCTTCGTGTGAGCATTGCCTTGAGTACCCCTGAGTACTCATGGAACTTTGACACACAAGGCTGGTAACTCTACACTACACTTGTTAAAATCTTGGCAATTTTCTTGGGTGCTGGTATTGGCCAGGGATTCATTGGGCCCTTGGGAGCTTTGCCGCACCCAGGCCATTAGGGTTGTGAAACTCGAAAAGAGTGAGGCTGGATTGGACCTGGTTGAAGGCTCCCTATAGAAGTAGCTTCTTTTTTTTTTCCTTTCATTAATATAATTTATTATTATTGGCCTGTAATAAGTTGAAACGAATAATTGGAGCTGGATAGTGAATGTGGGAGGGGACTATGCATGTTTAGTATAGTATGGGTAGAAAATATGACTATAGGATTTTACTTACCTATGTGTGTAATAGTAGCATGCTTAGGACATGCATACCATGCCTTAGAAGTCATGTTTAGGCTCTTATTTCAGCATAACTGTTATATTCATGTCATTTTATAAGCCCTGCTCACCATTAATAATTACAACCAGTAATAAAACTTCTATAATGTACTTCTGTCGCATTTTCATAAGCATGGCGTTTAGAAACCATGTCTTTTAGGTATTCCCATATGCATTAGATATCATGTTCCTTAGGATTCTGCTTTCAGCATGTCTGTTTTCAATTATACTCTTTTGAATTTCTAATTAACATGTACCCAATCTAATTATCCCGCCAAACAAAATGTGGTTAATTGGTTGAAGCATTTTTCTGCAAATGTATCATCATTTATCTCTCTTAAAATCGGAACTAAATATGCATGTTCGCCCTTTAAAATAAGTAGGCAATGTATATGGAGCCTAGGCAAACTTTAGGCCTAATACGTATTAAAACAAACTAATTGTGTTTTGCTTGCTAGTGTTAAAACCAACCAGTCCCTTCTTAGATTTTGAACTCTGCTGCTTTTCACTCTTGCTTTATTTCTTTCGAAGTTCACTCCATTTTTCTCTAAACCTCCTACTCAGGATCTAGAAATCATTCCTCCTTTACTGAAGTTTACCTGACTCCTGTTTTATTTCAAATTACTAGATTTCAGGGTCAACTTACTTTGTTCAAGCATCATCCTATTTTTTCGAATCTTTGCTCTATATTTTGAACTACATGTTTTTTCCCGAAACAATTTACTCACTTTTCATTTCTTACTAAACTCCTTTAAGCTATTGGATCCCTTATTCATTTTGGATTACTGGGTTCCTGTTTGGAATTACTGCTTATTTAAATCTTTCTTTACTTCTAATTACTGATTTTCTAAAAGTTATTATTCTCTTTTGTTAAAAGCTATAAACTGCTACGCACTCTTGATTCTTACTGTTGTCTCTAAACTATTGCATTTCTAAAAATCAATCATCCTTTTGAATCGCTTCGTCTTAACTGAACCTTCTTCTTTCACTACTATGTTTTCAAAACATATCCTTTTACTAAAACTAATGAAACCTAATGATTTTCAACTCAATAACTCTTGTTTTAAATCCTGGCTTTGAGACCTTGATTGTGTTTGAGACGTGTTATTTACGTGTTTACTTGTGAAGGGATCTGTGAGTCCCGTATCTGCCCTTATGTGTTCCCCATATCTGTAATCCTATTTTCTTTACATGTCGCTTAGAATTTCATCCTTTTAAATCTAGGGTTTCAGCCTAGTCCCTACCTTGTAGGAATAGTAGTCCTAAATACCCCTCCAGGACTTATAGAATGGGACGGGTAATAACACGCAGTAAGCATTCGTGACCAACACACGCGTTTTAAATAACCTTTACGGGGTTGGAAGGGTAGAATACGAATATGATGACCGGTGCGCTAATACCACGTTTATCTGCCTCTTCGAGGTGTGACATACCGGGTATTGCATTGATGTGATCCGTATTACTTTAAACCTAGGACATTTCTTTTCAAATGTTTATTCTATTGCTTTCTCCAAAACTTTTAAAGATTTTCATGCTTGTTTGAAATCCCCTCTTATATGAACATTATTTGTTGTTTGTTCACCAAATTCACAAAACTTCTTGGCTGGGCCCACAGTTGTGGATCCTGAGGGGTGCCTAACACCTTTCCCTTGGGATAATTTCAAGCCCTTACCCAATCTCTGGTAATGCAAACTAGTTCATGAGTTATCAACTCTAGGTGCCCTAAAGCACCATAAAAATCATTAGGTGGCGACTCTTCCTAAAACCCTTTCTTTTAAGGAGTTTTCCAAAATGTCATAAACTTGATCTCTCCGTACCTAACTCGTGCGATAGAAAAAGGGGGCGGGACATGGAGCACCACAAAATTCGCAACCGTGACGTCCACGCTGAGTAAACCTTTTGTAGACTTAAAGTTGGCTATATAACTCCTTTGGTACTGAGGTGTAGGGTTATTAGGGAGGCGGACATATCGCAAGTTCCAACTTTATCTCCTGCAAAATCCCATCCTTATACATTCCAGGCGAAAACCGATATAACACATGACCCCGCAATCTATTCCTTGACAGTGGACTTCACCACTTGGCACGAAGTCCTAGGTCACAATGTTTGATAATCCACCGTGTTAAACTTCACAGCTCATTTAAATCAACCCCGTTGCTTTCAACTACCTTGTTATGCAATACTGGAGTAGCTATAAATCTTTATTTGATATGGGCTAGTCCAACATGTAACCGACTGAGCTAGAACCTCCACGTCTAGATCCATTCAAGATGGTCGAATAGGTGCTGATATTCGAGCTTTAGAATGAGCACTAGTTCTATCTCTTCCCCTAATCGTAGCTGTCATTGGGGCTTCATCTCTTATACGGTTGTAGACGCCTTGCGTGTTGTAAAGATTTGTGAGAGGACAAGAATGGACAAGTTCAATCATCAATGGTAGAATAAATTTGCAGGATAGAGTAGAATAGAAGTGAAATTGTTACTAACTCCGTAGCCTCTGAGAGATAAGTACAGACGTCTCCGTACCGATCCTTCAGACTCTACTAAGTTTGTTCGTGAATTGTGAGACCTAAGCAACCTAGTGCACTGATACCAACTTGTCACGACCCAAATTCCCAACCTTAGGGATCGTGATGGCGCCTAACCCCACACTTGCTAGGCAAGCCAATGTTAGAAGTCGATTAACTAATTTCCTTAATTAATTACTTAAGCATAAATAAATTTATTTAAAATGAACTTAATTAAAATTATTCCCAACAAAGCTAAGATAAGATAATAATAATTACAAATTAAATAAAATGAACCATGAAATAACTATATAAATAACTATAAGGCTACCCCAGGGTCTGGTGTCACAAACGAACTACTAAAGAATACTACAAATAATGGGCTGAAAGAAATAATGTACTTGTTCTGAATATACTAAAAATGCATTATGAAAATAGGAGAAGACTCTCGGGATCTGCAAACGCCGGCAGATATACCTCGTGTCTCCGAATAAATGAATAGCCGCTCTAAATATCTCTACTGCTGGTCGGTACCTGAATCTGCACAAAAGAGTGCAGAGTGTAGTATCAATACAACTGACCCCATGTACTGAGTAAGTGCCGAGCCTAACCTCGACGAAGTAGTGACGAGGCTACGGCGGGGCATTAACACATATAACATGTGACAATAATATATACACTAACACAATAAAATAATTCTACACGAACAAGAAAAATATAACTAAGACAATAAATATAAAGCAAGAAGGAAAATCTAAACCAAAGTAATTAAGTATTGCAACAAAAATAAAATAACTCAGTCGCCTTTTCCAGGCCTCGTCTATAACCAACTCTCAAATAATTTCCAAGTTTCCAAACTTTTAGTTTAAATAAAAATAGTGCCAAAAATATGAAAAATAGTAAAAATAAGATAGTAAGTTTTCAATCTTTGTTTTTCCTTGAAAATCAGTAAAAATATAAATGTCCTCCCTTATCGCTCCTTTTTGCGGCGTGCAACCTACTCCCACCTATCCACTCTTATTTATCCTCCCTAAATATATCACCCTTATTGCTCCTGTTGCGGTGTGCAACCCGATCCCACCTTTCCACCCTTATCACTCCTTGTTGCGGCGCGCAACCCGCTCCGACCAGACATATCGTATCAATTTATTCATAAATTTCACAATTCAGGCCAGGCCTTTCACAATACTTTTATTTCCACAATTTCAAACAGAAAACCATATAACTCGTAAGCTATAAACAATATCATTTCACAATAAAACCAACCAGAATATATGTAAACACCGTAACACTGCCAATCCAGCTCAGTCTTTATATACCATGATAGAATCAAGAGAACAATCAACACTTTTAACACACTTACAACAACAATTGGAAATAAATCAAAGCAACCCAATAACAACGTGAACCTCAACAATTACGAAACAGTTAAACTGCATTTCTCACAACCTCCTCAATATTATCAAAAACGAAACCAACAGGAACGTAAATATATATATATATATATATATATATATATATATATATATANAACAAAATAATAAGGCCAAATAGTCATAGAAACAATAATGGACATATAACAATTAAGACAATAATCGATTAGTTGGGAACGGGAAAGGGGATCATGTTTAACAGACAATTTGGGTGGTGCATAGATACTCGTCACCTCACCTATACACCACGCCCATGCATTTCACATTGCAAACAAGTGGGGATTCCTATTCCCTCAAGTCAAAGTTAGACCAAACACTTACCTAAATTCCGCAGGCCACTCACTACTCAATTATTGATTTTCCTTTTGAATTCACATCTAACTTGCTCAAATATAATCAAAATTAACTTAATATCATTAACTAATGCTAAAGGAACTAACTGTATTGAAAATATAATTTTTCCTAAGCTTGTCTCAAAAAAAGTGAAAACCCGACCCCGGACCTGCCTGGTCTAAACTTGGGGTTCGGACCAAATTACGTTTACCCATTCACCCACGAACCAAAATATGCTATTAGTTTTGAAATCCGACCTTAATTTAATATAAAAATTCTATTTTTCCAAAACTCCCTAATTCTACCCAAATCCTAGATTTTTACCATGAAAATTCTTTGTTTTTGCTCTAAAAGTGATGCAAAATAGTAAGGAATTGAGAGAACAAGGTTTGGGATTGATTACCTATGAATTGGGGATGAAGGTTGCTGAAGAAAACTCGTTTTTAGGGCTGGAACTTTAAAAATTTGGAGAAGAAAGGGTTCTGCCCATTTTTAACAGATATTTATATTAGCTGGGCTAGGCAATTGTTCGATCGCAGATAAAGAGGTGCGATCGCACAGTGTAAGGGAAACTTGTGCAGTGCATTCACATGGGAGGGGTGCGATCGCACAGAGTATTGGACTCGCCTCCCCCAAGCCTAATTTAAAGAAATGCGATCGCAGGGGTTACTGTACAATCGCATAGCACAGTCCAGGTGGTGAAGTGTGATCGCATACCTGCTTCTGCTGTCGCACAGTGCAATTTTTGGGACCCCTGAGAATACACTATGCGATCGCGGTTATACCTATGCGATCGCATAGTACAAAAACCTGGACACCAGATATTGAAAAACCAGCAGTTATTTTCAAGTGTAAAACACCACGTGGCCTATCCGAAACTCACCCGAGCCCTTGGGGCTCCAAAAAAATCATGCACGCAAGTCAAAAAATATCATACGGATTTTCTTGTGCGATAAAATCAGGAAAATAACATGTAAATCTATGAATTAAACCTCAAAACTCATCATTTTCATCAAAAACTCTTAAAATTCATAATTTCTCAACCGGATGTCTGAATAACGTCAAATGAACTCCGTTTTTTCACCAAATTTCTCAGTTAGCCTTTTATTATCATAACGAATCTGTAACGGGCTCCTGAACAAAAATACGGACCCGATACAAATGATTTTAAACATTATTTCTTTTCTTTAATTTATAAACGTTTCAGCAAAACAATTTCTTTCAAAAATTAATTTCTAAGGCTTAGCACCTCGGAAATAATTTTCGGGCACACGCCAGAGTCCCATATTTTAATGCGGACCTCCCAGGATCGTCAGAACACGTATCCGGGTCCGTTTACTCAAAGTGTTGACCAAAGTCAACTTTTATCAAATTTAAATTCTAAAAATCACTATTTCTCATATTTTCACATAAAAGCTTTTCGGTTTCACGCCCGGTCTATGCACGCAAATCGAGGTATTTCATTTTAGTCTTTTTATGGTTAGTTTGCTTGGAACGGAGTCTAATTTTATAAAATGACCCCTTGGGTCATCACAATCTCCACCTCTAAAACACACGTTCGTCCTCGAACGGACATAGAAAAATATATGAGGTGGCGAAAAAGTGTGGGTATCTACTCTGCATGTCCGAATCGGACTCCCACGTAGCTACCTCAACGGGCTGGACTTTCCACTGCACTCGAACTGAATGAAACCTCTTAGATCTCAATTGGCGAACCTGCCGACCTAAAATAGCTACCGGCTCCTCCTCATAAGTCAAATCTTAGTCCAACTAGACAGATCTGAAGTCTAACACGTGGGATGGGTCACCATGATATTTCTGGAGCATAGACACGTGAAATACCTCCCTCACCTTATCAAGAATCTCAAACGGCCCGATATAGCTAGGGCTCTACTTGCCCTTCTTCCCAAACCTAATAACACCCTTCATGGGCGATACACGAAGCAATACCCTCTCTCCAACCATGAATGCTACATCACGAACCTTACGATCGGCATAACTATTTTTCCTTGACTAAACTGCACGAAGTCTCTCCTGAATAATCTTGACCTTATCTAAGGCCTCCTGAACTAAGTCGGTACTCAACAATCGATCTTCTCCTGGCTCGAACCATCCAACTTGCGATCTCCACTGTCTACCATATGACGCCTCATAAGGAGCCATCTGAATGCTCGAACAATAACTATTATTATAAGAAAACTCCGCTAACGGCAAGAACTGATCCCATGAACCTCCAAAATCAATAACACAAGCACGGAGCATGTCCTCCAATATCTGAATGGTACGCTCGGACTGCCCGTCAGTCTGATGGTGAAATGTTTTACTCAACTCCACTCGGGTACCCAACTCTCGCTGAACTGCCCTCCAAAAGTGCAAAGTAAACTGCGCACCCCGATCAGAAATGATAGACACGGGCACCCCATGAAGGCGAACAATCTCCCGAATGTACAACTCAGCCAACCGCTCTAAAGTATAAGTTTGAAGTGGGCTAACTTAGTCAGCCTGTCCACAATAACCCAAACCACATCGAATTTCCTCTGAATCCAGGGGAGCCCAACAACAAAATCCATAGTGATACGCTCCTACTTCCATTCAGGAATCTCTATCTGCTGAAGCAAACCACCAGGTCTCTGATGTTCATACTTTACCTGCTGACAATTTGAGCAACGAGCCACATAAGCGACAATGTCCTTCTTCATCATTCTCAACCAATGATGTTTTTTGAAATCTTGGTACATATTTGCTGCACCTGGGTGAATAGAATATCTGTGAGCCTCCTCAAGGATCAATTCACGGAGGCCATCAACATTAGGCACACACAACCTACCTTGCATACTCAAAACACCATAATCTCCAATTGTAACCTGCTTGGAATCGCCGTGCCAAACCGTGTCCCTAAGGACCGCCAAATGTGGGTCATTATCCTGCCGCTCTCGGATACGATCAATTAAAGAAGGTCGAGCGACTGTACAAGCTAGAACACTGCTGGGCGAAATGTGCAACCTCACGAACTGATTGCCAAAGTCTGAATATCTGAAGCCAAAGGTCTCCTTCCAACTGTAATATACACAAGACTGCCCATACTCACTGCCTTCCTACTCAATGCATCGGCCACCACATTGGCCTTCCCCGGGTGATACAATATAATGATATCATAATCTTTCAAAAACTCTAACCATCTCCGCTGCCTCAAATTTAGATCTTTCTACTTGAATAAGTAGTAGAGACTGCCATGGTCACTAAAAACATCACACAACATGCCATAAATATAGTGCCTACAAATTTTCAATGCATGAATAATGGCTGCCAATTCTAAGTCATGATCAGGATAATTATTCTTATGAGCTTTCGGCTGTCGGGACACATATGCAATCAACTTGCCATCATGCATTAATACTGCACCTAATACAATATGAGATGCACCACAATACATCGTAGACAATCCTGAACATGTGGGCGACACCAACACTGACGCTGTAGTCAAAGCCATCTTGAAAGTTCCACCCACACTCGTCTGACCATTTTAATAGAACACTCTTTTGGCTCGATATGATCTTAATAGATGTTCATAATAAATTATAGAATCACCCAATAACTTCACGTAACAATAATCCCCTTTCAACCCTTCACAATACTGATAACGAGATGCGATTCATGAAGACCTCTTAATTATATACTCGAATTAATGTGCCTCATTTAACGCCATATGGGTGGCACATACCTTGTAGGTCAAAGATTAATAATTATAACACGTATTTGGAAAATTATGCACAGTTAATTAATTAATTAATTTCTTTTTTATTTATTTAATTATTTGTGATGACCCAAAAAGGGGCATCTTATGTAAATTTAATTATGACTATGTTCCGAGGCCTCGAAAGCCTCCATCAATCTCACCTCGATGTGCGTGCGCATCCCGGGCACGTAGCCGGGAAGCCTTTATGTGGAAACTTGATAAAGAGTTGAATTTATGATAATTAAATAAATAAAGTTGACTTTGGTCAACATTTTTGGTAAACGGACCCGGATCCATGATCTGACGGTCCTGAAAGGTCCGTAGAAAAATATGGGACTTGGGCGTATGCCTGGAATCGAATTCCGAGGACCCAAGTCTGAGAAATGAATTTTTAAAGAAAATTATTTTCTGAAAATAATAAAGGCTTATGAAAATGAACCTTGATGCGAAACCTGTGTTGTCGGGCCCGTATTATGAATCTGGAGCCCGGAACAGGTTCAATATGTGTTATTTAAGTTATCTGTGAAATTTGGTAAGAAACATACTTGATTTGACGGGTTTCGGATCAAAATTAGAAATTTAGAGTTAGTGAAGTTTTGAGAATTTTCATGGAACTTGAAATTTGGCTTGGAATGTGATTTTATGCTACCGAGGTCCGAATGCAATTCAGAGACAGGGAATAGATCCGTTATGTCATTTGTGACTTGTCTGCAAACTTTGAAGTCATTCCGAGTAGTATAGACCCATTCGGCGCATTGAAGTGAATTCTTGAATTTCTTGAGTTCTTAAGTGGATTCAATTTGGTTTTGGGGTTGAATTTTTAGTTTCGTTGTTGGTTTTCATGTTTTGAAAGTTTGAGCGAGCCCGTATCATGAATACAGACTTGTCGGTGCTTTTAGACAGGGTCCCGAGGGGCTCGGGGTGTGTTTTAGACCCCCAGGAGCTAAGTTAGAGAAACCAGCAATTCTGCTATCTTGTTTCCTTCTCTGCGATCGCAGAAGGTGGGTTGCGATCGCGGAGAAGGAGTTTGCTGGGCTGTTGATTGTTCCCCGCGATCGCAGCTCTCCTTCGCGATCGCAAAGGTCTGGGTTCCACACCTTCGCGATCGCAGCCTTTTCTCGCGATCGCATTGAGTCGCATCTGGGCCGGGTGAGTTTGTTCTTCGCGATCGCAGGACCTCTGCCGCGATCGCAGAGGTTAGGCCAGTTGGTCTTCGCGATTGCACGCCTCAGGTCGCGATTGCATAGAAGCATTATCTGGGCAGTTTAATTAAATATGGGAGTTGGCCATTTTCCACCATTTCCACCTTTTTCCTTGAGCTTTGGGAGACATTTCAAGAGAGCTATTCCACCATTGTTGTCCAGGTAAGTAAAACTCCATAATTTTTCTAGCTTTAACATCAATTCCTAGTTAAACCCCCCTTCTAAATCCTAAAATATATGAAATTGGGTAGTAATTTAGGGATTTTGGGAATCTTATGAACTATCCATTTTAGCCATGAACTTGCATGATTCTGATCTTAGACTCCGGGTAATTGATTCCTTCAAGAATTTTCGAAATCCGAACATGTGGTCCCGTGGTCGAAATTCTGAAAACCTTCAAGAATGCTTAATTTTGGGATTTCTTATTAATTCTCCTTCTCTGAGCTTAGAATGGATTCAATTATACTATATTTGGCTAGTTGCGAGCCGTCGAGTGTAAATTTCGGAGATTCGGGCGCATTCTTGATCCGCGGGGTGATTACGTCACGAGGTGAGTCTCGTTTCTAACCTTGTAAGAGGGAAATTGTCCCCATAGGTGTTCTATGTGTTGTATGTTTGTATTTGGGGGCTACGTGCATACCTTGTGACGAGAGTACGTACGTAGCGACTACTATTGTTATGTCCAGGTAGTGTAGGACCACAACATGCCATGTATTCTGCCTTAAATTGAAGTATATGCTTAAATTCATGCTTGATATACGACTGTCTCCATGAGCTTTCATTTACTTAATAATTGGGAAGGATTGTGATGAATTGAAATTTACATTTGTGTGTGCATGATAGCCGTCTCGTAATTTACATTCCGCGAGCGGCATATGGTTTCCTTCACTCTTATAGGAACGGTTCGTGCACCACAGCGGATTTATAGTGCACTTACGGTACCGGCCGGTCGATCCCCGGCAGTGCACAAGGATTTAATTTAGAATGCACTTATGGTACGGGCCGGTCGATCCCTGGCAGTGCATGGACGAAGTTACATTATGATACGGTGTGATTACATTGATAGACGCACCTACGGTACGGGCCGGTCGATCTCCGGCAGTGCGTAGTTAGACTCTTGGTAAGAATGCACTCATGGTACAGGTCGGTCGATCCCCGGAAGTGCATAACTCTTCTTGATATGATTACATTATAAGCATGCACTCATGGTACGGGCCGGTCGATCCCCGGCAGTGCATAACTATTGTTCCTCCTGACTCTAGCCGGTTGCTTTACACTTATGTGCGCATGACTGTCTGGTGCTGAATTCCTGATTTATAATGTGATAGGTGGATGGGAGGAGAGACATGGAAGTTGATACTACTTTCGATATTTATTTGGGAACTCTGTATTCCCTTTACAATTGGGGTGCATTGATTACATGTCTACTGTTTTCCTTACATCCTGCTTTACATTATTACTATTGGACCTTAGTGAGTATCGAGTCGACCTCTCGTCACTACTTCTTCGATATTAGACGGGATACTCACTGGGTACATATTTATATATGTACTCATGATGCACCTTCTTTTCTTCTGTACTTGATTGTATAGGTCCGGAGGCCGGTACTTCGGATTATCAGGTCGGGGCTAGGTATAGACTGACTGACTATACTTCACGGTGAGCTGATCCTCTTGGCGACTTCCTGGCAACACCCTGGAGTTTTCTTTTGTCATATTCTCTGTCTATTTCATTCAGAGTGAGACTCTGTATATATATTTTAGTCATTGTATATTCATTAGTTGCTCGTGACACTCGTAACACAAGTTCATGGCACACACGTAGTGTATATTTTGGGTTGTTGGTTGTACATATGTTACGCGACATGCCTATTGGTTGACTTTCCACACTTGTAGTTTTATTTCACATCACCCGCCATTATCATATTTATATCTGTTTAAAATTGGTTAAAAGATGAAATTTGTGTAACTGGGAATGGTAACACTTAGTGTTTCTTTATTGGCTGGCCTAACCTCGTTGTTGGGTGCCATCGCGACCTGAATCGAGATTTGGGTCGTGACATTATTATTTATTCATTTATTATTATGATTATTATCATTATTTTTATACATAAATTGTTGAATAGCCTAACATTCATGACTCCCTACCAGTACTATAATAAAAAATTTATTCACAAGGGACAATTTAAACACAAGAATTTCCATCACAAGGATCTCATCCTTACATAACTTCCACCGCGGCTAGTAGCCTGGTTTAAACATATCATCTTATATTAAAACGCGAGGATCTCGTCCTCAATTCTGAATCACAAATAATATGCATATCGTGCCACTCAAAACCTTCCCTTTTCTTGCTTTAAATATTTTCCGTTAACAAAATTACAACACGTAATTATAGACATAGCTATCTCCATAGAATTTCTCAATAATAGTGTTCAGACAAGTAGATTTCAGAGTTACGAAGCTCACCCGAGAGTGGAGCATATTAGGAGGACTTTTCTAGATACTCATAACCGAATCAAGTTAAGGAAATTATCACTTTATAATAACTATATATTGTTCTTGTAATGGCACCATTTGATATAACGACCTCAGCCGTACCATAGAAAATATATCAACAGGCTGCGTCTCAACCTCTAGGAATCTGAGCTCCACCTTCGACATTCCGACCCTTTTTTTTTTCTAGCTGGTCATGTAAGTTGAGTTGTAATTGCAATGGGGCACGTAGCCCGGGTGCTCTGATGAAATGATTCGCTTGCTCATACTGAGTTTATACCAAATAACTTTGAATAATTGTTGGAGGAATCTATCGTAGCGGTGGTGCATTAAAAGAACTCATTGAAGCAGCCCGAGTAATCAGATATATGGACTGGGCTGGTCGGTTGCCCGAGCCCCTGTCGTAAAACATTTCTTGTTGCAAAGAAAAATGCACTGAATCTTTTAGAACCTCGAGACCTCTTAGTCTCCTTAGCTTCCTCTTTTCCTCATACCAGACACATTCTAACATCTAATCAATTTCCACCCCTAGCCGAAATGAAGTATCAACTTGCCCTGAGTCGTACAAAAATTTTACAATCATATTTGAGTCCTTTAATGAGTCTATGGAATTTCTCTCTAGCTATATGAACCAAAGTAAGAGTATGACGGGCTAACTTATCGAACCTATTGGCATATTCTGACACCGTCATATGACCTGACGCGATCGTTCAAACTTTATGCGCCACGCAAATAAGGAAGGTTCGAGAAACAAACTATTTCAAAAGCATTATGAGAACTGAGTCAAATAGTTTATGTTGCACTGGCTGGTCGTCCTCTTCGTAGGCTTGCCTCAACCACCGGTGACCAATTTCTCCTTTACCATGTTGACTCAACACCGCTGAGCTACCCCACATATTCATGTACCCTTCATTATTCCTTGGGATAACTCTTATCCTTAATGATGCATAATGACCCCAAAGGTAGAGATCTACACAGATAAACCTTGGCACGAAACATATAGTCTAGAAGCTTGTCAACCACTGTACTCCCTCTGGATCACCACAAAATCCGCAACCGTGACTTCCACACTGAGTAAACCTTCTGTAGACTTAAAGTTGGCTATATAACTCCTTTAGTACTGATGTGTAGGGTTATTAAGGAGGCAGACATATCGCAAGTCCCAGCTTTATCTCCTGCAAAATCCCAGGCCCTATACATTCCAGTCGAAAACCGATATAACACATGACCCCGCAATCTATTCCTTGACAGTGGACTTCACCACTTGGCACGAAGTCCTAGGTCACAACGTTTGATAATCCATTGTGTTAACCTTCACAGCTCATTTAAATCAACCCCGTTGCTTTCAACTATTACCTTGTTATGCAATACTGGAGTAGCTATAAATCCTTCTATGATATGGGCTAGTCCAACATGTACCCGATTGAGCTAGAACCTCCACGTCTAGATCCATTCAAGACGGTAGAATAGGTGTTGATATTCGAGCTTTAGAATGAGCTCTGGTTCTATCTCTTCCCCTAATCGTAGTTGTCATTGAGGCTTCATCTCTTGTCCGGTTGTAGACGCCTTGCGTGTTGTCATGATCTGTGAGAGGACAAGAATGGACAAGTTCAATCATCAATGGTAGAATAAATTAGCACGATACAGTAGAATAGAAGTGAAATTGTTCCTAACTCCGTAGCCTCTGAGAGATAAGTACAGACGTCTCCGTACCGATCCTTCAGACTCTACTAAGTTTGTTCGTGAATTGTGAGACCTAAGCAACCTAGTGCTCTGATACCAACTTGTCACGGCCCAAATTCCTAACCTTAGGGATCGTGATGGCGCCGAACACCACACTTGCTAGGCAAGCCAATGTTAGAAGTCGATTAACTAATTTCCTTAATTAATTACTTAAGCATAAATAAATAAATTTAAAATGAACTTAATTAAAATAATTCCCAACAAAGCTAAGATAAAATACTAATAATAACCAATTGAACAAAACGAGCACATAAATAACTATATAAATAACTCTAAGACTACCCCAGGGTCTGGTGTTACAATTGACGAACTACTAAAGTGTTAGCCCAAGAAAGGAAATAGTTTATAAGATTGACAAAGGAACTCCGAGATGAACCAGGTCCATCACTGGTGACATAGACCAGCAGAGTCAAAGGCACATGAGACGCACATGCAGGAGATAAATGTATTCTGATAAAATTGAGATATCTTCTGATCGAAAAGATTGCAAAAACGAAATTGGAGGACTCCTTATTCAATAGGAATAAAATCTAAGATAAGGAAGGATTTAGGAGTTAAGTTTGACTAGAACTCTTTCACCAAGGAAGAGTAGCATTAGGATTCTAGTTAATTCCTTATCTACTAAATCCTATATAAATTGCAGATTGTTCTTATGATATGTAGATCGCACAAAAGCAGAAATTTATCAAGAATTGAGAGCAAAATTCGTGAAGAAAATTTTCAAGCAGTTCGAGCCAAATTGGAGAGTGCTAATCTGGAGCTACTTGAACCAGCTAGAAGAACTAGTTCCATCTGTTATCTTTTGAGTCTAGTGGTTTGTAGTAGGTGATTTCATATTGTATCTTTCAGCTTATCTAGAAGCAATTGTAATAGGTACACATTGTTCAAGTTAGAGTTAACTTGAAGTTTGTCGCAATTAGCTAAAGGCTAGTTTGCTACAAAGGGATTAGAGTTAATAATCCTTAGGTTTACAAAAGAGTTTATTTTGTAAATGTTGTTGGCTCAGAGTTGTAGTGAAGTGTTTGGAGAAAATCCTACTGAGTAGTAGGTCGTGGTTTTTTCACCTTTTGAGCCGGGTGTTTTTCACGTAAAAATCTCTGTGTTCTTTACTTTTCTTCATTTATTATTCCGCACCAATAGAAGTTGGAACACCAAGAAGAACCAGGTTCTTCTATTGATACAGAACTCGAAAATTGGACACCACACAAATCATCCCCCTCCTTTGTGGTATTGAAGTATAAAACAACAATTGGTATCAGCGCGGGTTATCCTTGAAGAGGCTAACACCTTAGGAAAAGATCAAGATTAGTGCACTACCTGAAAAGTGTAAAGAGAAATCCACCACTTGTCCACCACTATTCAATGATCACTTGAAGATGAATGATGGATGCCTTAAATGTGGTAACAAGAACCACATGATCAAGAACTGTCCTATGTGGTAAGTCGAGTGGAAAAATGAGAAATCTGAAAGAAGGAACAGAAAAAAGGAACAGGTTAATGACAAGAAGAACTGCAACAAAAGGTCATCCAAAGCAGTGACTGTTGAACGAGCTCTTATAGCAATTCGGGAATCTGAAGATGAAACTGATGAAGAATCCGAGATAAATTTTGTGGAACTTAAGTATAAAATTAAACTCCTTTCTAAAGATAAACTATTTGAATTGTTGCTAATTTTAATTGATGAATCTAAGAATATAAGTTCTGAAAAAGAACAGTTATCAAAAGAGTGTAACTTTTTAATAGTTGAATGCAAAAACCTGGAAATAAATATTTGTAAAACTGAAAAGGAAAATACTACATTGAAGAACCAGGTTCATGCACTTGATACAACTGTCTTAGAACTTAGATCTGAAAATCTGAAATTGAAGTTAGGAACAAGTAAAGAATTAGCTAATGACACATAACTCTCACTAGAAAAGGATCTAGGAAAGGTAAAAGATGAGCTTTATAAAAAGGATGAACTGGTAAGAACCCTGAAGGAGGACTTGACTAAGCTTAAGCATGAGTTAGAAAGAACTTGTAAATGGAACAGGTCCTCTGATGCACTTTCATGGCTATAAAAACACCATAGTAGCAACAGAAAAGGACTTGGCTTTGGGAACTCTACACCTAAGTGGGATCCCAAAGGTAAGTACCTCACACTCCCTGAGAACAAGATTTGCACACACTGTGGTAATACTGGTCACTATAAAAGTGAATGCACTGCAAAAGAGAAGGCAAGTCAGAAGAACAAAAATTTTGTTCTAGGGAAAAATAGGCTGCCAGGTTCGGCTAAAAAGAATGTGATTTATCCTTTTGCCTATAGAAAGGGACCCAAACTAGTTTGGGTTCCTAAGACTAACCCCTTATTTCCTTTTGCAGGTTCAAATGAAGGGGAGCAACCAAATATAGTACATTGATAGTGGTTGCTCAAAGCACATGACATGAAGCAAGGACCAGTTCCTTTCACTTGAGAACCTCAAAAGAGGTAATGTCTCCTTTGGAAATGGGAAGAAAGGTGAGATCATTGGGGTTGATAAGAAACAAGATGATGAATAGATTGGACTGACAAGAAACTCAAATGATGAAGCCACAGTCCAGCCTAAAGCAGCATCACAGGAAGGAATAGGTGATGGAACAGGTCCTTCCACCTAGGGCGACGTGACAGGGGGAATTGACTAGAGAGGTACCGATCCTCAAACCTCGAGGGAACCTGTCCATGAACCTATTACTCATTAACAAAACCAGGAAGGAACATCCAAAGAAATTGACACTCTTATGCAACATCCACGAAATTGGATATGGATGTACCCGGTTCATCTGTTGATCAGAAGATGTATAGGGGAATGATTAGCTCTTTGTTATATCTCACTGCTAGTAGACCTGACATTGTTTTCAGTGTAGGCCTTTGTGCTGGATTCCAGGAAAATCCAGAAGAGTCTCACTTGACTGCTGTCAAAAGGATCTGGAGATACCTAAAATGCACCACTGACCTTTGTCTATGGTATCCATAAGGTAGTAATTTCAACTTAGTGGGATATGATGATGCTGATTATGCAGCTTTTCTTGTGGATAAAAAGAGCACATCAGGTATGACACACTTTATTAGCTCATGTCTTGTGTCTTGGGCCACCATAAAGGTAAAATTCTGAGGGCTTATCTACTGCTAAAACTGAGTGTATTTGGACCATCTTCCCTCGGGACGCACCTGCGAGGCCTTGACCCCAAGGGCGGTCTTGCACCTGCGACTGGGCAACCGCACCTGCGGTCACACCAGTTCAGGTGCACCAGCAGTTAAGGCTGCTGGTTTTTGGCCTCGTTTGGTGCCCAGGAGGTACCTGGGCCCACCCGAGCCCGCGTGCAATTATACCAACAAGTCCTAAATCATATTAAATACTCACTCGAGCCTTCGGAACACCCAAAACAACACTAAAACTCAAAATCACACCTCAAAAACCCTAGATTCAAACCTAAGAAAATTCAAGTTCTTGAATTCAGTTTCAATGGCCGAACCGACCTATATTACTCGGAATGACACCAAATTTTGCAGGCCAGTCATAAATGATGTAACAGAACTATTCCCAGTCATGGAATTCTGTTCGGACCTCGATATCACAAAAAGACGTTCCAAACCAAATTATGAACGTAAGGAAACTCTATTTTTGCTATTTGGTGTCGAAACACTCTCTGGTCATCCAAAACCCATTCCGGACATGCGCACAAGTCCGAAATCATCATACGAAGCTACTGGAACCGTTGAAACTCGATTCCGATGTCGTTTGCTAAAAATGTTCACCGAAGTCAAACTTGGCCTTAAAAGCCAACCGTAAGGAACTAAGTGTTCCTATACTGCTCCAAACACTTCTGAATCCAGAACCACCCGTCCCTGCAAGTCATAAATCACTATAAGCCACTACGGGAAGTCTTATTTAGGGAAACGGGGTCCGAATACGCAAAAGGACCTGTCGGGTCGTTACATACTGATTGACCATCTTTTTGCTGGGATTGTCAAGAAAATGTTACATGTCAATCGAGGGATATTAGTGATATATAGATTTTTGCTAAATGTTATGAACATGTTGTGACTAGCTTACATCATTGATGTACGGTGCAACTAATTGATGTTGATTATTTTGTAATATTTTATGAAAACAAATCATCTATATATATATATATATATATATATATTTGATTTTGTCATTGCAAATTGAATGTGATTTAGGGAATCACCTGTTTCTTTCGGGACTAGATTATTAGTCCTTAAATCCTTTTTTGGGAGTAGAAAATTGGGTTGCTAATTCTGTAGCTTTGTAGTGCTGCCATGTTCGACTTAGCGACCAACTTTAAACTTCTCGCAAAAGATATAATGGTCAGCTTCTAACTAGCCGCGAAAGTACTATTTATTGACCACATTAAACTAAGTCGCAAAAATATTCTAAAGACCAGGAATTTAGTTAAAATGTGCAAATAGGCACCAGAAATATGGTCCTGAAAATTCATTTAAGGACTAGTTTAAACTTGTCGCAAAACAGTTTTAACGACCAGCACTGCATCTAGTCCTTAATGACCTTTAGCAGCGAAAGCTATAAGGACCAGATTAGCTGGGCGCTATTGACCATTTAGGACCAATTTCTTACTTTTAGGGACAAGTTTTCTCTTCACTATTGAACATTTTTCTTGTAGTGAACATAGAGTAAATAAGAAGCAGGGGAAAGTTGTTACAAATGGCAAGTTAAAGGCCAAGGAATGTAGCAGCAAACAGAACAAATTGTGCAGAATCCTGAGAAGGTGGTCATGGTTACATAAAGATCTTAGAAATGGAAACTAAAAATGATAAGGGAAAAGAAATACAAGGCCAGAACAATGAGTTAAGAGAAGAATGGCTGGGGATTGGGAGAAGTAGTAAGGGCTTAATGGGCACAACAGCAATAACCACAAAGAATGGGTTTCAAATGTTGCAACAGGAAGAAGAGAGAATTGAGGAGAATGTACCACCTGATTGGGGGGGGGGTGAAATCAACATCCATCAATGACTTGGTTATTCTTGAACGTTAGGGGATTGAATAAGAGATATAAACATAAAGAAATAAAGAAGTACATCAAAGATAAATACATCAAGTAGCGGGGCTAGTTGAAACAAAGGTGAAAGAACAAAATGCAGGGAAAGTGTTTAATAGAGTAGTACCAGGATGGAATAAAATTACTACCTATGAACATGATGTGAATGGAAGAGTGTGGACAATTTGGGATGAACAAATATATATAAGGAAACAGATAAACAAACAAGATCAGTTGATTTTGTGTACTTACTGAGAAACAGAATAGGATGCAATGTCATTTAACAGTGGTATATAGGCATAATATTGTTGAGCAAAGAGGTACTTTATGGGATCATATAAGGAAATTAGCACAAAGCACAAAAGGCCCTTGGTTGTTAGGGGGAGATTTTAATGCTATTATGAATATCCAAGACAGAATATCCAAAGTACCAGTGACAATTGCAGATGTAAAAGATCTTGGTGAGCTATGTCATGATATTGGAATTGCTGAACTTCCATGGAGAGGAGACTATTACACATGGACCAACAAGCAACTAGGAGATGAAAGAGTATGGAGTCGCATTGATAGGATGTTTGGAAATGATGTGTGGATGATGAATTATAGTAATCTAAGTACTGGTTATAGAGATCCTTACATATTTGATCATAGTCCCATGACCATCACTATAAGACAGCAAAGGATACAAGTTAAGAGCCCATTCAGATTCTTCAACATATGGGCAACCCATGCAGATTTTGAAAAAATAACCAAAGAGTAGTGGAGTAGAAACAGAACAAAAGGGAAGATGTAAAGCATTTGGTATAAACTCAAAAGTATGAAATAGTTGTTTAAGTAGTTGAATGTTAATGAATTTAAAGGAGTCACAGAGAAAATAGAGCATGCAAGGAGTAAAATAAGCCAGATTCAAATTCAAATGCAAACTGGTTACAGTGACTTGTTGCAAATGCAAGAAAGGGAATGGTTGCAGAAACTAGAGGAATGGTCAATAGTATAAGAAAAGATTTTGCAGCAAAAAACAGGAGAAAATTGGATCAAACAAGGATACAGTAACAACAAGTTTATTGTAGTAGTCATAAAGGAGAGACAACATATAAATTAGATCAATAAATTGCAAATAACTGATCATGCAGCTATAAAGGAAGAGATTGTCTCATTTTACAAAGGTCTAATGGGGACCAGTGCTCATAGACTTCCAGCTTTGGATATGGAAGTAAAGAAGAGAGGTACAACATTAACTCCACAACAACAACAAAGATTGAATGCTGATGTAACTAATCAAGAGATAGATGAAGCTCTGAAGGGGATAGGAGGTGATTAAGCTCCTGGAATTGATGGGTATAATGCTGAATTTTACACGAAGACATGGCCAGTAATTAAAGAAGATGTGTATGCAACAATGAAGGAGTTCTTTCAGACAGGAGAAATGTATCTAGCAATCAACTGCACCACCATCACTTTGCTGCCTAAGATTTCTAATCAGTCACAATTAAAGATTTTAGACATATTTCGTGTTGTTCTGTATTGAACAAGATTATATCTAAAGTGATTGCAGGTAGACTTCAGCACATAATGCCGTATATTATATCTAAAGCTCAAGCAGGATTTATCCTAGGGAGGAAAATTGCAGACAACATTATCCTTGCACATGATTTAGTCAAAGCATACAACAGGAAGCACATATCTCCTAGATGCATGGTGAAGGTAGACATGATGAAGGCATATGATTATGTGGAGTGGGTCTATCTGGAGCAGTTATTAGAATACCTATGCTTCCCAACAAAGTTCATCAACTGGGTGAAGACATGCTTATCAACAGTGAGCTACTCAATTGTGATAAATGGGGAACTAACAAAGCCATTTTAATCTGCTAAAGGTCTAAGGCAAGGAGACCCCATTTCTCCTTTTTTGTTTGCAGTTGCAATGGAATACCTAAGTAGGTTACTCAAAGGACTAAAGCAAGCAAAGGAATACAGATTTCATCCAAGATGTAGTAAGATGGATATTACTCACTTAAGTTTTGCAGATGAATTACTGATGTTTGCTAGAGGGGACTACAACTCTGTGACAAAGCTACATGAGTACTTCCAACAATTTTCTGCAACATCTGGATTACTGGCCAATCCAAATAAAAGTGGAATCTATTTTGGGGGTGTTGAGCAGAATGTTAGACTGGAAATTCTGAAGAGTACTGGATATACACTAGGGGAACTTCCCTTTAAATATCTTGGTATTCCACTAGACATAAAGAAGTTAACTGCTCTACAGTGGCAACCATTTCTTGATAAAATAGTGGAAAGGATCTCTTCTTGGACAGTTAAGAAGTTGTCTTATGTTTGAAGGGTGCATCTAGTTCAAACAGTAGTATTTGGCATAAAATCCTATTGGTCCCAAATATTTGCTTTGCCAGCCAAAGTGTTTTAAAACATTTCTATGCATGAAATTCTTTTTTTATAATTAGTAATTATTTTAACTAATTTATTTGGGGTATTTAACAAATAGCAATTTTTTATTTCAAGTTCAGCCTAATTAACTAGCCCAAACACCCTTATAAGTCAGCCCAATAAATCCAAGCCCAAACCCCTTACCTAACCAGACCCAGGTCTTATTGAATATTTGTCGTTGATCATTTTTAATCTACGACCCAGATTACTCATTCCATAATTAAACCTAATTAACCCCCCCTCCCTAAACCCCTCATTTCCTCTTCTCACCCCGCTGTCACTCACCTCCCCACCTCTCAAATGCTCTCTAAACACAACCCTAATTCCCCCCTCGTCGTCACTCTCCACCGCCGTCCATGGTGGTTTCTCACCAGCCTCAGACCTCCAAGGGTCTCTCTTATGCTGGGTACCGCCGTGTCTAAGGACCTCAAGGGACCAGGGTTAGTCCACTTTTGACTTTGGTTCCTTCTTGCCTGTCTCAGGCTACTCTAGTTCGATTTCTAGTAAGATATTCTTATTTTGCCTTAAACCTATGGGTTTCTAAGCCTATTTCATTTCTGTAAAACCTAATTTCGTCCTTTGGACTTCTCAGATCTGTATAGATCAGAGAAGGGTCAAACTTATTTTCACTGGTTTTTATGGAATCTTCTGACTTTCGAGTGGCTTTTCATTTTCCTAAACTAGGGTTTCCTGAAAATCTTTTCTTCAAAATGCGTTCTGACTTTAAGTGTTTAATCCTCTGTTCTTATGTGTTTTGAGTGATTTTGTTGAGTTTTTCCATAATCCTAACTAGCCTATACTAAAACCCCCAATTTTTGGCATTTTGTTTGGATTCTGAAGTTTGTCCGTGTTATTTGCTACATGATTTTACTCTTTGTTTAATTCACATGATTTCTTCTTCGTTTAGTTTGAACATCTTGTGATTTTACCCTAATGTGCCTTTACTAGGGTTCCTGGTTCGATTTCTCAACTGATTCTATGTGTCTATGTTAAGTCTGTGTGTTTATTCATGGAAAACCAATACTTCCTCCTTAAATCAATGTTGTTTTGAATTTTCGATTCACTGATTTGCTGTAGTAATACTTATGTGCTGATTTCTCGGTTATTTCCCTATTTTTTACACCTTGTAATTATTTCTTGCCTTATTCTGATTAACTGTGATACTTGTTGATTCTTACTAATTGTTTCCTTATTTAAACTCTTGTTTATTTACCCCTAATTACCTATTGTGTACTTAAGTTTTATTTGATTTCTTTCCTTAAAGATTTGTCCTACTCTTTACCGTTGATTGATTACCCCTTGATTATGGGGGACTTTGTTGATTTTATATATGACTGCATCTGTAAATTTCCCTAATTGCTACATAATTGATTCTTTACCTTATTATGTCTAGTTCTCAACTACTATATATACTCTCCTCTACTCTCACTTCTACACAGGAACACTAGTTCAAAAAACTCTCTCACGCTTAAAACCTCTCTGCTCTTTCTTGTTACTTGCAACTTTCACTACTCTAGCTGGTTGTAAGCCAAGGCTAGCTATTGCACCACATCTGCTCTATACTCTACGTTTTCTCTCCTTAACTGGTATGTCCTAATTCAATTTCAAAGTCCAAACTCTATGTGTTCTATTACTGCTTTAGTTCATTGATTTCCAGTCTTGTTCCTGCTTACTATCTTGTTGTTCAATATGCAACTAGTATGTCTAAACTACACTGCTTAATTGTTGTTTCACCTAAAGATGGCTGAATCATGTTCTGATAAATCTGTGATTAGCATGTCTAATTTTTAATAACCTACCTACTGCTTTATCTAGCATGTTTCAATCTATCAGCATGTTTAAACTATGAACACTTGTGATGCTTGCCTCTCTGTTCACTTATGTTCTTGATTGATCTACTTTGCTAAGTTGTCTAATGTTACAGTCACTCTGGCTATGTGTTCTAACTTGCCCAGTGTTAATATGTCTTTCCACATGGCTGTTTTATGCCTCTACCACCTATTTGCTAATCAATTTGTTAATCCTATAAAGTTCCTTGAAAGCTTCTGTACACCTTGTTGTTTATATGATCCACTACCCATTAATATGTTATGTATGTCCCTAATTCCCACTACCCTTGTGTGAAATATGTTGTTAAGTGGTGTTGGACCTGTTTGTTCTGTAGCCAATCAGGCTGCTTGCTCATTTTTCAAACAATGTTTACATTGTTTTCAAACTCTTTTACTACTGATCAGTCATTATTTTTAGAAAACTTCTTTACTTATTGAATCATTTCAGTATTGTTTTCTTGTCAAAACCTTTTCAAAACTATGTCAAGCACTCTTACTTTACTCCTAAGTTCCTAGGTTCTGCCCCTCCAGTGTGTGTACTGCCTTGGGAACCTTTTGAGATTCCTTTGAACTTTGGCACACTGGGGCTGGCCATTCCACACTGCACTTACTCAATCTATGTTATGAAAAGTCTAGGTGTGAACACTGCCCGGCATCCTTGAGGTCCTTAGGGAACTCAGACACGCCTGGACATTGAATTGGCTATGAAATCCTTGGCATTTAAGACTATTGAAGGCCTGACCTTATCAGGTGTGCTTTGGGCCTACTTCAGGCTCCCTATAGTTAATTTATTGTAAATAGATATTGGGGTGACTAGTGAAAAGGGAGGTAGTGTATGGTACTGTGGGTAAAAAACAACTGGGTAGAAATCATGTTTCTAGGCTTTATATTTTGTAAATCTGCATTAGAAGCCATGTCCTAGGACTGATGTGTTCATTTGCATCCAAATCATGCTAAACCTACACTAGATATCTTGTTATTAGGGCTTCACGTTTATTGCTTCAGTATATCACATATCACTAATCCATGCTTTAATTTTGAAATGTTTTCACTTAGGAATCCTGCTACTAGGTTAATAAATAACCTTAACAAAAATTGTCATCCATGTATGCATTAGTATCATGTTCTAGGAACTCTGTTTGCATTTTTATGAACACATCTATTTCGATTAAAATAAGTAACTAACCTTGAAAAGGTATAAAAACAGCCTCACAAATAGATGTCAGGTTTTTAAACATAAACTGGTACCAATCCCCTTTTAAGTCTGTGTCACCTAGAACAACATGTTTATAGGTTAAATAATTTCTCAAACTGTTTAACAGCTCCTGTAATTGTGATTGTATAATCCCAAGACTAGGCAAGCCTTAGGTAATCAATCTCTATATAAACTTGAAACTGGGTGTTGATTGTGTTAAACTGCTTAAGTTTTACAGGACTTAAAATCAGTAAGCAAACTGATTAGGACCCTGTCATTGAGTTTGTAAAACAGTGTTGCATATTATGTATATTAATGTTCACCTAGACATCCTGTCCTAGGATTCTTTTTCCTAAAAATCACCTGAATTTGTGTTTGAGATGTGCTGCTTATTTGCTATATGCATGTGGAGGTAAACATGAGCCTTTTAACTGACTTTTTTCCCTATTTGCTGGTCCTGCATGTTATTTGTTTGTCGCCAAGATTTTTATCTTTTAAATACCTTAAGGGGTTATCTAGAGCTGCCCATATTTAGAGGTCCTAAACTCCTCTGGGACCACAAATAAGGGAGGGTAACATCACGCTTAGAGTTCGTTAAATAAAAACTCGCTTAATAACCACTAAGGGGTGGGATGATGGGTAGGAAAGGATATGATGACATGTGTACTAATGCAACGTGTAACCCCTCGTCGAGTAGTGATTATCGGGCATTGCATGAATATGATCCTATTGGATAAATAACTTAGGACCCCTTATCCCCATTCATATATGTTTGCTTAGATTGCTTATCTGTCAAAACCATTATCCATTCATATATGTGTGCTTAGACTGCTTATCTGTCAAAACCTTTATCCATTCACATATGTGTGCTTAGACTGTTTATCTGTTAAAACCTTTATTCATTTACATATGTGTGCTTAGACTGCTTATTTGCACTTGACTAATTCACAAAGTAAGTTTGGTCGGGACCCATAGTTGTGGACTTCGAAGGGTGCCTAACACCTTCCTCTTGAACTAATTTCAAACCCCTACCCAATCTCTTGTTATACAATTAGTGTTATAAAAGACTCGTATTAGGTGCCCTAACCCACCTTAATTTGTTAGGTGGCGACTCTTAAAACTCCTTATATCCCTTTTCCCAAAAGGAAACGAGTTGTCCTAATAATGTCAAAACCTTGACTAATCCAAAAGGATAAGAAAAAAGGTCTTATTAGGATCAAACTTGATACCTTCTCGAGATACCACATGTCCCAAGAATGCCACGGAATCCAACCAAAACTCACACTTGGAGAACTTAGCATATAGCTTTTGTTCTCGCAAGGTCTGGAGCACAACTCCCAAATGCTGCTCGTGCTCTCCCACGCTACGTGAGTAAATCAAAATGTCATCAATGAAGACGATGACAAAGGAATCAATATACGACTGAACACCCTGTTCATCAAGTCCATAAATGCTGTCGGGGCATTAGTCAAGCCAAAGGACATCACCAAGAACTCATAATTGCCATATCTCGTACGAAAAGCAGTCATCGGAACATCCGAAGCCCGAATCTTCAGCTGATGATACCCCGGTCTCAAGTCAATTTTAGAAAATACCCTGGCACCCTGTAACTGGTCAAACAAATCATCGATGTGTGGAAATGGATACTTGTTCTTAATAGTTACCTTGTTCAACTGGTGGTAATCAATACACATCCACGATACACTCGGCCTGATAAACCCCTTAGCCAACAACTCCTCAAGTTGCTCCTTCAATTCTTTCAACTCCTTCGGATCCATACGGTACGGGGGAATAGAAATAGTCTGAGTGCCTGGAGCTACATCGATACAAAAATCGATATCTCGATCCGGAGGAATGCTCGAAAGGTATGAAGTAAAGACATCCACAAACTCTCAAACAACTGGCACTGAATCAATCGTCGGAAACTTGGTGGTGGTGTCCCGCACATAAGAAAGATATGCCAAACGACCCTTCTCGACCATATGTCGAGCCTTCAGGAAGGAAATAACTCTACTGGCTGCACTAACTGAGGAACCTCTCCATTTGAGCCTAGGCAACTCGGGTATAGCCAAAGTAACCGTCTTGGCATGGCAATCCAAGATGGCATGATTAGGAAATAGCCAATCCATGCCCAGGATAATCTCAAAATCAACCATGTCGAGCAATAGAAGGTCCGCTCTAGTCTCGAACCCAAAAAAGGTGATCACACAAGACCGATAGACTCGGTCTACTACCACAGAATCGCCCACAGGAGTGGACACATATATAGGAGAATCCAAGGACTCGCAAGGAACATCCAGAAAACAAGAAAATAAGGCTGACACATATGAATAAGTAGATCATTGATCAAATAACACTGATGCCTCCCTACCACATACTGAGATAGTACCTATGATCACGGCGTCTAAGGCCACTGTATCTGCTCGGGCAGGAATAGCATAGAATCTGGCTGGAGTACCTGAAGACTGACCTCTGCTGGACTGAATAGGAGCTAGCTGAGTTCCCCCAAACTGGCCTCCACTTCTGGGACGACCTCTACCAGCCTGTCCTCCACCTGTGGGCTGGTAACTCTGCTGAATAGCCTTGACCCAAAGTCTGGGACAAGTCCTCCTCATGTGGCCTGAATCCCCACACTCATAGCATCTCACTGGAGGCATGGCCTGCTGCCTTGAAGAAGAAGAACCCTGAATAGCTGGGGGACGGTGAGAAACCTCTGGCATAGCACTGAAGTAGGGACTGGGAGAACCCTGATGACGTGAATACCCGTCGGAGGAATCCTGAGGAGCACCACGGGGAGGTGGTGGAGCAGCGGAATATGGAGGCCTGGTAGGCTGGCCTCTACTGAACTGACCCCTGCCCCTGCCTGGGGCGCCTCGGAAATCTCTAGAAAATCTAACTCTCTTATCCGGCTGACCCTGCTCTCTGCCCCTCGATCGGTAACCCTCAATCCGGCGAGCTATCTTGACCACAAGCTGATAAAGAGTACCCATCTCCACCTCTCGGGCCATGTTAGCCCTAATACCTGAGTGAAGCTCAGGTGCTACTGCTGGCTGTGCTCCACCTGTGGGTAGAGTACCCGGAGTCTAATATACTGTCGCTGCATGACCTGTGGCCTAGGTGGTAGGGGTTTGAACTCCCCCTCCCGCCTGCGATGTAGCAAGATCCGCTGGAAATAAACTAGCTTGGGTCATAGTATCCATGAACTGCATCATATGGTCCATGACCTCCTAGAAGCCTGGTACAGTCATAAAATCCATCAGAGCTGGATCTGCTGGGGGCACTTCACCCTGCTCCTCAGGGATATGATCCTCTGAGGGTGCTAATGGAGTAACTCTAGGACGCCCCCGTCCCCTACCTCGGGCCGGTTCCCTCCCCAGGATTCTGCCACGGCCTCAGACCATGGGGGTAGCGGCATCTCCCTGGCCTGGAATATCAGCTGCACGAGTCCTCACCATCTGTGAGAGAGTAGAAGAATGAGATTTAGTAAGCCCATCGAATTCACGATAGAATAAGAATAAAGAGAGGTTTTCCTAACACCCTGTAGCCTCCCGAAGATAAATACAAACGTCTCTGTATCTATCCGCAAGACTCTACTAGGTTTGCATGTGACTTGTGAGACCCACGTGAACCTAGAGCTGTGATGACCCATAGAGGTCATCTTATGTAAAGTTATTATGACTGTGTTTTGAGTCCCCGGAAGCCTCCGTTAATCTCACCTCGATGTGCGTGCACAACCTGGGCGCGTAGTCGGGAAGCCTTTTATGTGAAAACTTGAATAGGAGTTGAGTTTATGATAATTAATTGAATAAAGTTGACTTTGGTCAATATTTTTGGTAAACGGACCCGGAACAGTAATCTGATGGTCTCGAAAGGTCCGTAGCAAAATACGGGACTTGGGCGTATGCACGAAATCGAATTCCGAGAATCCAAGTCCGAGAAATGAATTTTGAAAGAAAATTGTTTTATGAAAATATTAAAGGCTGATGAAAATGAACCTTGATGTGAAACCTATGCTGCCGGGCCCGTATTATGATTTCTTAGCCCAGAACATGTTCAATATGTGTTATTTAAGTTATCTGTGAAATTTGGTAAGAAACGGACTTGATTTGACGAGTTTCGGATCAAAATGGAAAAATTGGAGTTAATGAAGTTTTGAGGATTTTCGTAGAATTTGAAATTTGGCTTGAAATGTGATTTTGTGTTCCCGAGGTCTGAATGAAATTCCGAGACTTGGGATAGTTCCGTTATGTCATTCCTGACTTGTTTGAAAAATTTGAACTCATTCCGAGTAGTATAGACCGGTACGGTGCATTGAAGTGAATTCTAGAGTTTCAAGTTTTTAAGTTTTGATTCAATTTGGTTTTGGGATTGAATTTTGATCTTCGTTGTTGTTTTTCATGTTCTTAGAGTTTGAGCGAGTCCGTATCACAAATACAAACTTGCCGGTGCTTTAGGACAGGGTCCCGAGGGGCTTGGGTGAGTTTTGGACCCCCGGGAGCTAAGTTAGAAAAACCAGAAATTTTTGCTATTTGGTTTCCTTCTCTGCGATCGCAGAAGGTGGGTTGCGATCGCGGAGAAGGATTTTGCTGGGCTGTTGATTGTTCTCTGCGATCGCAGCTTCCCTTTTGCGATCACAGAGGTGTGGGATCCACACCTTCGCGATCTCAGCCTTTTCTCGCGATCGCATTGAGTCGCATCTGGGCTGGGTGGGTTTGTTCTTCGCGATCGCAGAGGTTTGGCCAGTTGGCCTTCGCGATCGTAGGACCTCTGCCGCGATCTCAGGGGTCTGGCCAGTTGACCTTCGCAATCGCAGGGCCCTTGTCGTGATCGCAGTTAAGGAATCCCTGGGCAGTTTTATAAAATACGAGACTTAGCATTTTTCCTCCATTTTCATCTTCCTCCTTAAGTTTTTTGAGAGCTCTTCAAGAGACCTTCCACCACTGCTATTGAGGTAAGTAAATTCCATAGTTCTACTAGTTTCAAACATTAATTCCTAGTTAAATTCACTATTAAATTATCTAAAATCATAGAATTAGGTAGTAATTTTAGGGTTCTTGAGGATTTTGTGATTTTCCATTTTAGGCCATGAATTCAAGTAGAAACCACACCTTAATGATCCTTAGGCTATGGGTGAGTGATCCCTTCGAGAATTTTCGGAATTTGATCATGAGGGACCGGGGTTGGAATTTGGGAATTCTTCAAGAATAGCGATTTTATTGAATAACTTCCCGCTTGGTGCATGCATTGATATTATTGTATACCTTTTGGCTAGTTGCGAGTCCTCGGGTGTAGAGTTCGGAGTTTTTGGCGCAATTGTGGTCCGAAGGGTAGATTCGACACAAGGTGAGTCTCCTTTCTAACCTTGTAAGAGGGAATTGTTCCCATAGGTGATGTATATGATATGTGTAATTGTTTGGGGGATATGTACGCGCCAAGTGACGAGAGTCTGTACGTAGCGGCTATTATTGTTATGTCCGGGTGGTTAGGCCCACATCATGCCTTGTATGCTTTCTCGCAATTCCTTATATGTTTTTCCTTGTAATGCTTTATATGATTTATCGTGACGCCATGTGTGGTATAATGTTATGTTTTTTATAGTGTTGTTCCTCTGAGGCTTTATGGAAAAATTGTTGAATGGTAAGGAATTTGTTATGGAAAGTGTAAAAAACTTTAAATGAATATGGGATCAGGTCGTACGCCACGACAGTGTTGAAAAGAAATTGAAATGAATATAGGATCGGGCTGTAAGCCACGGCAGTGTTGGAAGGAAATTGAAATGAATATGGGATCGGGTCGTACGCCACGACGAGTGTAGAAGGTACCTTATGGGAGCGGGATGTACGCCACGGCGGATCTAAGAATTGGTGGTTATTGTTTCGTTCGGTGATTTTACCCTTGAAAGTGCTTTATTGTTTTGTTCAACAATTGTTTGGATTTCTGCTCTTGATATATATACTTGTTGCTTATCTCCCTGACATGCCTACTGTATTTCATTATACTCTACCATATGTTATTACTGTTGGACCTTAGTGAGTATCGAGTCGACCTCTCGTCACTACTTTTTTGAGTTTACACAGGATACTCACCGGGTACATATTTATTTAATATGTACTCATGCTGCACTTTTTTTTTTCCTGTACTTGACTGTACAGGTCCGGAGGCTGGTACGTCTGATTATTAGGCCGGTGCTAGATATTGATAGCGTGGTCATACTTCACAGTGAGTTACTTTCCCGGCGACTTCCTAGCAGCACCCTGGAGTTCTTTTGTTATATTCTCTGTCCATTTCATTCAGACTGAGACTCTGTATATATTGTAGTCATTGTATATTCAATAGTTTCCCATGACACTCGTGACACTAGTTCTAAGCACACACGCGTAGTGTATGTATATTTTGGGTTTTGGGTTGTATAGCTATGTATATGTTTTATTTCGGCCTTGTATTTACTATGATTTTTCCTGCAACTCAAGGCTAGTATCATGTTAGTTGTTTTAAACTAGTAATTATTGACTTGTTCGATTAGATGCGAAGGGTAACACTTAGTGTAATTTGTGTTGGCTTGCCTAACCCCATCATTGGGAGCACTAGGTTCACGTAAGTCTCACGAGTCACGGGCAGGCCCAGTAGAGTCTTGCAGATCTGTGCGGAGGCGTCTGTACTTATCTTCAAGAGGCTATGGGGTGTTAGGAAACTTCCCTTTATTCATATCCTGTCGTGCAATCTATGAGGTACTCAAACTTATTCTTTTATTCTCTCACAGATGGTGAGGACGCATGCATCCAATGTTCCTGGTCCGGGAGAGGCCGCTGCCCCAGCTGCCCAAGGTCGGGGTAGAGGCAGGGGTAGAGCACCTGCTCGAGGCAGGGGACGAGGGCGTCCTAGAGCTACACCTGTGGCACCACCAGAGGACCCTATTATGGAGGAGCAGGATGAGGTACCTACAGTAGCACCTGCTCCAATGGATTTCATGACGGGGCCAGGCTTCCAGGAGGTCATGGCCGTATGCTGAGATTCATGGAAACTATGTCTCAAGCTAGTTTATTTCCAGCCAACCCTGCTACTTCTCAGGCGGGAGGGGGAGTCCAGACTCCTACCGCTCAGGCCATAGGTCAGGCAGCAGCAGCACGTCATACCCCGGGCACACCGCCCGTGGGAGGGGTTCAGCCCGTAGTAGCAGCCCTAGAGCCCAGGCCAATTGCAGAGGGTGACCAGCAGAAGATGTTGGATAGATGGACCCAACTTCGCCCTCCAGTCTTCGTGGGTGAGCAGGGAGAGGATGCTCAGGAATTTATTGATAAGTGTAGGGACAGACTGCACAACATGAGGATTTTGGAGTCCCATGGAGTGGATTTCACCACATTTCAGTTAGAGGGCAGAGCTCGCAGGTGGTGGCAGTCATATATTCTCAGCAGACCAGCAGATTCTCCTCTTGTCACTTGGGACCAGTTCGCTCAGCTATTTCTAGACAGATACATTCCACCTTCTGAGAGGGAGGAGCTACGGGGTCAGTTTGAGCGACTAGAGCAGGGGAAAATGTCAGTGACTGATTATGAGGCTAGAGTTTCCGAGTTGTCTCGCCATGGCCTTATGATATTTCCTACTGATGCCGAGAGGGTGCGGCGGTTTGTGGAAGGCTTGCATCCAGGTATTAGGGCCTCTGTGGCCAGAGAGGTAGAGATGGGCACCCCATACCATCTTGTAGTCGAGATAGCTTGATGGATTAAGGGTTACCGTATGAGGAGCAGGGAGTAGGGTCAGCCAGGTCAGCAGGGTCAGCAGGACAAGAGGGCCAGATTCACAGGTGACTTCAGGGGTGCTCCAGCTAGGGGTAGAGGTTAGTTCGGAGGCGGCTAGTTCAGTAGGCCTTCATATTCAGCACCTCCACTACTTTCCAGGGGTATTTCAGCGAGGCCTCAGTTCGACACTGTTCCAGAGCATTCCTATCGTCCCCCAGCCACCCAGGGTGCACCCAGCAGTTATTCCAGTCATCAGAGATCCTCTAGCTCCTATTTCAGTGCCTTACCAGAGGGTTCACACCGCCCTCTGGCTATTCAGGGTTCTTCCTCTTTTGGGTAGTGGGCTGGAGCACCAGGAGGTTGTTTCGAGTGTGGGGAGCCGGTTCATACGTGGAGGTATTGTCCCAGGTATCGGGGCAAGGCAGTGCAGCAGAGTTATCAGCCTAGGAGTTCAGCACCAGCGGTCTGGCCACCTCGAGGTGGAGGACAGGTAGGTAGGGGTCGTCCTAGAGGGGGAGGCCAGTCAGGAGGAGGTCAGTTAGTTCCTGTTCACTCTGGGGGAGTTCAGTCTTCAGGAGCCTCAACCAGATTTTATGCCATTCCGGCCAGATAAGATGCAGTGTCCTCAGACGCCGTAATCACAAGTATTATCTCAGTATGTGGTAGGGAGGCTTCGGTACTATTTGATCCAGGATCCACGTATTCATATGTTTCCATACCATTTGCTCATTTTCTGGATACCCCTCGTGAGTCCTTGGGTTCTCCTATATATGTGTCCACTCCTGTGGGTGATTCTGTGGTGGTAGACCGAGTCTACCGGTCTTGTGTGGTCACTTTCTGCGGTTTTGATACTAGAGCAGATCTTTTATTGATGGACATGATTGATTTTGAGGTTATCCTAGGCATGGATTTGCTATCTCCTTATCATGCTGTGTTAGATTGCCATGCTAAGACAGTCACTTTATCCATGCCTGAGTCGCCTAGATTAGAATGGAGAGGTTCTTCCGTTAGTGCCTCCAGCCGGATCATTTCCTTCATAAAGGCCCGGCATATGGTCGAGAAGGGTTGTTTGGCTTAACTTGCTTATGTGCGAGACACCACCGCCGAGTCTCCTACCATTGATTCAGTGCCTATTGTTCAAGAGTTTCCGGATGTGTTTCCTTCAGATCTTCCAGGCATGCCTCCAGATCGAGATATTGACTTCTGTATTGATTTGGGTCCAGATACTCAGCCTATATCCATTCCCCCTTATCGTATGTCTCCTAAGGAGCTAAAGGATTTGAAGGAGCAGCTTGAGGAGTTGTTGGCCAAGGGGTTCATCAGGCGGAGTGTGTCGCCGTGGGGTGCTCCAGTCTTATTTATGAAGAAGAAGGATGGCTCTATGCGGATGTGCATTGACTATTGGTAGCTAAATAAAGTGACCATCAAGAATAAGTATCCTTTTCCGCATATTGATGATTTGTTTGATCAGTTACAAGGTGCTCGAGTGTTTTCCAAGGTTGACTTGATATCGGGTTATCATCAGCTGAGGATTCGGGCTTCAGATGTTTCAAAGACTGCATTTCGTACTAGATATGGCCATTATGAGTTCCTGGGATGTCCTTTGGTTTAACTAATGCCCCAGCAGCATTCATGGACTTGATGAATAGGGTATTCATGCCGTATATTGATTCCTTCGTCATCGTCTTCATTGATGACGTCTTGATTTATTCGCGGAGCAAGGGTGAGCATGAGCAGCACTTGAGAGTTGTGCTCCAGACCTTGCGGGAACCGCAGTTGTATGCTAAGTTCTCCAAGTGCCAGTTCTGGTTAGATTCCGTGGCATTTTTGGGGCATGTGGTATCCGGAGAAGATATCAAGGTTTATCCTCAGAAGATTGAGGCGGTTCAGAGTTGGTCGTGTCCTACTTCAGCTATAGAGATCAGGAGTTTCTTGGGCCTAGCAGGATATTATCGCCGATTCGTGGAGGGGTTCTCTTCTGTTGCAGCTCCATTGACCAGATTAACTCAGAAGAATGCCCCATTTTGGTGGTCCGGCGAGTGTGAGGCGAGCTTTCAAAAGCTCAAGTCAGCTTTGACCTCAGCACCAGTTATGTCATTGCCTTCCGGTTCTGGGATGTATATTGTGTATTGTGATGCTTCACGCGTCGGGTTGGGGTTTGTGCTGATGCAGGATGGCAGGGTTATTTCTTATGCTTCGCGACAACTGAAGGTTCATGAAAAGAATTATCCTGTGCACGACTTAGAGTTGGCGGCGATTGTTCATGCTTTGAAGATTTGGCGGCACTACTTATATGGTGTATCTTGTGAGGTCTATACGGACCACCGCAACCTGTAGTACTTACTTAAGTAGAGGGACCTTAACTTGAGGCAGCAGAGATGGCATGAGTTGTTAAAAGATTATGATCTCACTATTTTGTATCACCCGGACAAGGCGAATGTAGTAGTAGATGTTTTGAGCAGGAGGGCAGCGAGTATGGGTAGCTTGGCCTACATTACAGCTGAGAAGAGACCTTTAGCCTTGGACATTCAGTCCTTGGCCAATCGCCTTGTGAGGTTGGACTCGGAGCCTCGTCGAGTTTTGGCTCATGTAGTTGCTCACTCTTCATTGTTGGGAGAGATTAAGGCTCGACAGTTTGATGATCCATGCCTTGCATAGCTTCGGGATGTAGTGGTCCAGGGCAGGGTCAAGGAGGTTACTTTGGGCGAGGATGGTGTCTTGAGGCTTCAGGGCCATTTATGTGTTCCTAATATTGATGGCTTGAGGAAGAGAATTTTAGAAGAGGCCCACAGTTCTTGGTATTTTGTTCATCCGGGTGCGACGAAGATGTACCGTGATTTGAAGCAGCACTACTGGTGGAGGCGGATGAAGAAATATATAGTGCACTATGTGGTTAGGTGTCTCAATTGTCAGCGGGTGAAGTACGAGCACCAGAGGCCAGGAGGCCTGTTTCAACAGATGCCCATTCCTGAGTGGAAATGGGAGCGCATCACCATGGACTTTTTATGGTTGGGTTGCCTCGGACTTTGCGAAAGGTTGGCGTGGTTTGGGTCATTGTGGATAGACTGACCAAATCAGCGCATTTCATTCCTGTGGCTACTACTTATACTACAGAGAGGCTGGCCCAGATTTATGTTCAGGAGATAGTCCGGTTGCACGGTGTACCGGTGTCCATTATATCAGATCGAGGTCCTCAGTTCACCTCGCACTTCTAGAGAGCATTGCACAATGAGATGGGCACTCAGATAGATCTCAGCTCAGCATTTCACCCTCAGACTGATGGTCAGTCGGAGCGTACAATTCACATTTTGGAGGATATGCTCGGGGCTTGTGTGATTGATTTTGGCGGTCAATGGGACCAGTTCTTGCCTCTGGCGGAGTTTGCATACAATAACAGTTATCAGTCCAGCATCAAGATGGCTCCATTAGAGGCTTTATATGGTCGGCGGTGTCGTTCTCCTATCAGGTGGTTTGAGCCCGTCGAGGCCAAGTTATATGGCACAGATCTGGTGAGAGACGCTTTGGATAGGGTGAAGATTATTCAGGAGAGACTGCGCAAAGCTCAGTCCAGATAGAAGAGTTACGCAGATCAGCGGGCGCGTGATGTAGCATTTATGGAAGGAGATAAGGTTATGTTGAAGATTCCGCCGATGAAGGGTGTTATGAGATTCGGGANTATCCTGTATTTCATGTATCCATGCTCCGGAGATAGCATGCCGATTTCTCTCACGTGATTGATTTCAGCACTATTCAGTTAGATGAGAAGTTGGGCTTCGAGGAGGAGCCAGTTGCTATTATTGATAGGCAGGACCACCAGTTTAGGCCTAAGAGAATTTCTGCCGTAAAGGTCCAGTGGAGGGGACAACCAGTCGATGAGGCAACTTGGGAGTCCGAGGAGGACATGCGGAGCAGGTATCCACAGCTATTCGGCACTTCAGGTACGATTCTACGTCCGTTCGAGGACGAACGTTTGTTTTAGAAGGGGAGATTGTGATGACCCAAAGGGGTCATCTTATGTAAAGTTATTATGACTGTGTTCTGAGGCCCTGAAAGCCTCCGTTAATCTCACCTCGATGTACGTGCGCATCCCGGGCGTGTAGCCGAGAAGCCTTTTATGTGAAAACTTGATTAAGAGTTGAATTAATGATAATTAATTGAGTAAAGTTGACTTTGGTCAACTTTTTTGGTAAACGGACCCGGACCAGTGATCTGACGGTCCCGGAGGGTCCGTAAGAAAATATGGGACATGGGCGTATGCCCGAAATCGAATTCCGAGGACCCAAGTCCGAGAAATGAATTTTAAAGGAAATTATTTATGAAAATATTAAAGGCTGATGAAAATGAACCTTGATGTGAAACCTGTGTTGTCGGCCCCGTATTTTGATTTCGGTGCCCGGAATAGGTTCAATTTGTGTTATTTAAGTTATCTGAGAAATTTGGTAAGAAACGGACTTGATTTGACGAGTTTCGGATCAAAATGGGAAAATTGGAGTTAATGAAGTTTTGAGGATTTTCATATAATTTGAAATTTTGCTTGAGATGTGATTTTGTGTTCCCGAGGTCCGAATGAAATTCCGAGACACGGGATAGTTCTGTTATGTCATTCCTAACTTGTCTGCGAATTTGAAATCATTCCGAGTAGTATAGGTCGGTACGGTGCATTGAAGTGAATTCTAGAGTTTCAAGTTTTTAAGTTTTGATTCATTTTGGTTTTGGGATTGAATTTTGAGCTTCGTTATTGGGTAGATGGACGTAGCTACACCCTCTGGTCTTCGGGGTGAGCAGGGAGAGGTTGCCCAGGACATTCTAGAGAGGTGCAGGGACAGACTGCACAACATGGGTATATTGGAGTCTCACGGAGTTGATTTCACTTCCTTCCAGTTTCAGGGCTGAGCTCGTCGGTGGTTGCAGTCGTATTTGCTGGGCATGCCAGCCGGTTCTCCGCCAGTCACTTGGGATCAGTTCTCCCAGCTATTCCTGGATAGTTTCATTCCTCCATCTGATAGGGAAGACTTGCGGGCTCAGTTCGAGAGACTGGAGCAGGGACACTTGTCAGTGACAGATTATGAGGCCAGATTTTCAGAGCTGTCTCGTCATGCCATCATGATACTACCTACAGATGGGGAGAGAGTTCGTCGGTTTGTAGCAGGTTTGCACCCTGACATCAGGACTTCTTTATCTAGAGAGGTGGATATGGGCACTCCATTTCAGACAGTGGTTGAAATAGCTCATCGTATAGAGGGCTATCGTATCAGGGATAGGAGTCAGGGCCTGTCAGGTCAGCAGGTACAGCATGACAAGAGAGCTAGATTCACCGAGGACTTTAGAGGTACATCAGGCAGGGTCAGGGGTCAGTTTCCTGGCGGTCAGTCCAGCCGATCTTTCTATACGGCACCTTCAGTACCTGCCAGGGTGGCTCCAGTTAGGCCACAGTTCAGTGCTATGCCGGATGTCACTCCAGCCATTCCGGGTTTCAGTCCTCGGGTCAACAGGATATGTCCCAGGTGAAGTGTTATGGGTGTGGAGACATGGGCCACGTGAGGAGAATTTGCCCCCATTATAAGGGCAAGGCAGTGTAGCAGAGCCATCAGCCCAGAGCCCCAGCACCAGCAGCTCGACCACCGAGGGGTGGAGGTCAGATTGGCAGGGGCCATCCCAAAGGGGGAGGTCAGCCGGGTAGAGGTCATTCAGCTCCAGCTCGATTTGGGGGAGCTCAGCCATCAGGCGCCCCAGCACGTTTTTATGCCATTCCAGCCAGGGCAGACGCAGTAGCCTCAGATGCAGTGATTACAGGTACTATTTCAGTCTGTGGTAGGGAGGCTTCAGTGTTATTTGATCCGGGGTCTACATACTCTTATGTTTCAGCTTTATTTGCTCATTCTCTGGATATTGTATGTGAGTCCTTGGGATCTCCTTTGTATGTGTCCACTCCTGTGGGCGACTCTGTGGTGGTAGACCGGGTCTACCGGGCTTGTGTGGTTACTTTCTGTGATTTTGAGACCAGAGCCGACCTATTATTGCTCGATATGGTTGATTTCGAGGTTATTTTGGGCATGGATTGGTTTTCCCCTCATCATGCCGTCTTGGATTGTTATGCCAAGACCGTTACATTATACATGCCCGAGTCGTCGAGGCTAGAGTGGAGAGGTGCTTCAGTTAGTGCTTTCAACCGAGTTATTTCTTTCATAAAGGCTCGACACATGGTCGAGAAAGGGTGTCTAGCCTATCTTGCTTATGTGCGGGACACTACCGACGAGTCTCCTACTGTTGATTCAGTACCTTTCGTCCGTGAGTTTCCGGATGTGTTTCCCTCAGATCTTCCAGGCATGCCTCCAGACC
>ML292146.1:0-11203 GCA_005239495.1 Nicotiana undulata
AGTAAATTGTAATAGTGAGCAATTCAGCTTTGTGTATATATTTTTATGTAAATTCCATGATGGGATCGGGTGGCACGCTGCCACGGGTATGTTAGTTGGGATCGGCTGCGCACCGCAGCAGTATGATGTTGAGTAAGGCTCCTATAATGATTATTCTTGTGTTTTACTTCCTGTTTCTCTGAGGAAAATTCATATTTATAGCGTGAGTCGGGTAGTCCCTTCCTGATGTCGTTTCCTTATGAGTCGTGTTCGAATTGTGGCCTATTGGCGCATTGTGGCATCGTGTGAAACTGTTGGTTATGCCTGGGGTGATTGGTTATCTGAGCAGTTCATACTGGGTGAGACGAGATTTATAAATTTGGGATCGGTGTGATAGGATTATGCGAGTATATTGCAAGGGAGTTGCCATTATTGGTTTGCAACGAGATAACGATCTAAATTTAGAGAAAAGATTTCAACGTGTGGTTAACTCTGCAATTGGATAGGAATTTCTACACATTTCCTCCGTTGTGGTGGTATCATCAGCATTATAGCATAATGTATGTGTGTATCTTACAAGGTGCTTTGAGAGCATCAAATTCGTAGAATTCTGGCTATTAAGGTTCAGGGAGCGTCATTGTGGTCAGATGATGGACTATGCGGTGTATGGTGCTGATTCAGCAAGGATACGCAGTTGTGTTCTGGTGCCTCGTGTGGTAGTTGATGCGGTGCTCAGATATTAGAAACAGGCATGGCAGAGAATTTCAAGTGTTGGAACTAGGGTCTGAGTTTATTATATAGATAAAGGAGGATATCTTCAGATTTTATCAAGCTTACGAGTTCAACTAAGTTGTGGTCGCACGGGCAGGTGCACGAGGTGTGAAGCAATGATTCCAAATAACTCAAAATCAGTTCTTGGCACGTTCGAGGACGAACGTCTGTTTAAGTGGGGGAGAGTGTAACGACCCGACCGATCGTTTTGCGTTATCGGACCCTATTTCCCAAATGAGATTTATTTTAAATTTATAAGGATTGTGCTATTTCAAAACAAGTGATAAGTAAATTCGTGAAGGTGATAGGGGAAGCAAGTTAAAGAAAAAGGAATTTTGTCAAAGTTTGACACTTTGGAATAAAATACGGGTCGAGCGATAATACCCGTTATTTATGGACTAGGACCATACAAGGTACCGCATGACCTTGATAATAAGGTATGTGGAAAGTAAATAGAATTTTATGTAATTTGTGATAATTTTTAAATTATGCGGGTAATGAATTAATTACCGGGTAACAAAACATTACCCGGTTAACTAATAAGTGGATAATGATTAAAAATTCTCTCACCACCCCCACGTGGCAGCAGACCACCAACCAAACAAATGACTCATTATTCATTTGATTTATGTGTCATATTAAGGATAATGGTGGAAAAGTTAAAGGATTAGTGTCTCATTTTCTATCCAACCAAGCTACACATACAGTACCAAAACTACTGAACTATTTTGCTCCTAAATCAAACTTTGACGTCTAATTGCTCATCACCTTTATTTAGACTACTAAAAGGACTCCTCCACCCACGTGACAATCATCTTTTATCTCTTCTTGACCATCTGCTTGTCATGTCTCTATGTGAACTCACAGTCTATCACCCGTTCAGATTTTCCACAGGGCTTCGTTTTTTGAACTGCTTCTTCAACTTATCAGTTTGAAGGTGCAGTGGAGCCTCCTAGTTTCATTTTGCTCAGTCTTTTGTTCCAGACTGCGGCTTCTATATTTTGTAAATGTATTTCTGCTGTTTTATCTATGTAGCCGCCCGTTGACACTGTGACACTAGTCCTAGCACACACTTGTTGTAGTTATCGGGGTTGTATATGGATTGGGCCTAGCTGTGGTTCAGCTTGTTTCTACGGCCTTACCCTATGTTGTTATTGTATTCCGCACTTTAATTGTTATTGTTGTTCGTTGGCTTGCCTAACCTCGCCGTTAGGCTTCATCACGACCTGGACCGGTTTTGGGTGGTGACACAGATCAACGCCCAAGTCCTCCGTGTGGTTGAATACCCGACATTGTTAGCCAACATTGTACTTGTGCCTAAGAAATACGGGAAGGTCAGAGTCTGTGTCGACTACCGGGATCTCAACCGGGCAAGTCCGAAAGATGACACCATTTGCCAAATATGCACATTCTAATTGACAATTGCGCCAAGCATGAATTACAGCCATTCGTGGATTGCTTCGCTGGTTATCATCAAATTTGGATGGATGAAGGAGATGCTGAGAAAACGGTGTTCATTACGCCCTGGGAGTGTACTGTTACAAGATGTCGTTCGGCCTGAAAAATGCAGGAGCCACCTACATGAGAGCTATGACCACCATATTCCATGACATGATTCATAAGGAGATCGAGGTATATGTGGATGACGTCATTATTAAATCAAAGAAAGCTGCTGACCACATGGAGGATTTGAGGAAGTTCTTCAATAGGTAGCGAAAATACAATCTGAAGCTGAACCCCGCGAAGTGTGCATTCGGGGTTCCTACTGGGAAGTTGCGGGGATTCATTGTCAGCCACCGGGGAATATAATTGGATCCGTCAAAGGATTGTCAAAAGGCTTTCGACAAAATCAAAAATTATTTGTCAACACCGCCGGTCTTGGTACCACCTGAGCTAGGTAGACCCCTGCTACTCTACCTTGCCGTACTGGATGGAGCTTTCGGTTGCGTTCTTGGGCAACATGATGAAACAGGGAGAAAAGAGCAATCCATTTACTATCTCAGCAAGAAGTTCACTCCGTACGAGGCTCGGTACTCTTTATTGGAACGCACGTGCTGCGCTTTGACTTGGGTCGCGCAGAAGCTGAGGCACTACTTCTTTGCCTATACGACATATTTCATATCAAGGATGGATCCACTGAAGTACATATTTCAGAAGCCTATGCCCACTGGAAAGCTAGCCAAGTAGCAAATCCTGCTGAGCGAGTTCGACATTATCTACGTGACTCAAAAGGCAGTCAAGGGACAAGCATTGGCAAACCATCTCGCTGAGAATCCTGTGGACGGAGAATACGAACCCCTGAAAATGTATTTTTCTTATGAAGAGGTGTCATTTGTATGAGAAGACATTGCAGAATCCTACGACGGTTGGAGAATGTTCTTTGATGGAGCGGCAAACTTCAAGGGAGTCGGTATTGGAGAAGTCCTAGTATCAGAGATCGACTAGCATTATCCAGTATCCACCAAACTCAGATTTCCATGCACCAACAACATGGCTGAATATGAGGCCTGCATCTTAGGGCTCAACATGACCATTGACATGAACGTCCATGAGCTGTTAGTGATTGGTGACTCAGACTTATTGGTACATCAGGTCGAAGGAGAATGGGCAACCAAGAATTCCAAGATACTACCCTACCTGCATCATGTTTAGGAGTTGAGAAAGAGGTTCACAAAGATAGAATTTCGGCATGTCCCAAGAATCCAGAATGAGTTCGCCGATGCATTAGCTATTCTGTCGTCTATGATTCAACATCCAGACAAAAATTTCATTGACCTTATTCCGGTGAAGATCCACAGTCGGCCAACTTACTGTGCCCACGTCGAAGAAGAAGCAGACAGAAATCCTTGGTTCCATGACATCAAGGAATACTTGGAAAAAAGGAGAATACCCAGAGCTTGCAAATGCCACTCAGAAACACACACTTCGGAGATTGTCTAACAATTTCTTTCACAACGAAGGAATCCTGTATAGGAGAACTCCCGACTTGGGCTTATTAAGGTGTGTCGACGCAAAAGAAGCATCAAAACTACTGGAAGAAATTCATGTTGGGACTTGCGGCGCGCACATGAATGGGTTTGTATTAGAAAAGAAGATACTCCGAGGTGGTTACTTCTGGATGGCTATGGAAACGGACTGCATACAGTACGTCCGAAAATGCCACCGTTGTCAGATACATGGAGATATGATAAAGGTACCGCCGAGTGAGCTTAATGCAACAAGTTCCCCATGGCCGTTCGCCGCCTGGGGCATGGACGTCATTGGACCGATCGAGCCTGCCGCCTCCAACGGACACAGGTTCATTCTGGTCTTCATTGATTACTTTACTAAATGGGTCGAAGCAGCCTCCTACAAAGCAGTTACCAAGAAATTTGTGGCCGATTTCGTCCGCGACCGCATTGTTTACCGGTTCGGAGTGCTAGAGACAATCATCACCGATAATGGTTCCAATCTCAACAGTGACTTAATGAAAGCTATGTGTGAAACTTTCAAGATCAAACACAATAATTCCACAGCCTATCGACCTCAAATGAATGGAGCCGTCGAAGCCGCCAACAACAACATCAAGAAGATACTAAGGAAGATGATAGAAAGGCACAAGCAGTGTCACGAGAAGTTGTCATTCGCCTTATTGGGATGTCGCACCACGGTCCGCACATCAACCGGGGCAACTCCCTATATGCTGGTCTACGGTAAAAAGGCTGTTATTCCTACTTAAGTCGAAATTCCATCTCTGAGAATTATACAAGAAGCTGAGCTCAGCAACGCAGAATGGGTAAGGAACCGTTATGAGAAACTAGCTCTCATAGACAAAAAAAAGAATGAATGTGGTTTGTCATGGTCAGCTATATCATAACAGAATGACCAGAGCCTTCAACAAGAAAGTCAAGCCGAAACGATTCACACCAGGGCAGCTGGTGCTAAAGAAAATCTTCCCACATCAAGACGAAGCCAAAGGGAAGTTCTCTCCCAACTAGCAGGGTCCGTACATGGTTCACAGAGTGTTGACAGGAGGAGCGCTCATACTCGTAGAAATGGATGGAGAAGTCTAGCCAAAACAAATTAATTCAGATGCAGTCAAACGCTACTATGTGTAACTCTTTATGCTTTTGTCAATAATGTAAATTGAACTACGCCTGACCTGATTCCCGTTTAAGAGGGGATACGTAGGCAGCCCTATGGGTTCAGTCATAATTCAATAAAAACTCATTTTCCCCATAATTGGAAATTGGGGCTGAATTTTGAGGAGGACCCTCAAAATTCCGAGACAAGTTCAGCCGATCGCCGCACGAGCAACAGTCAAAGTATTCACCTATCAAACTGGGGAAGAATTTTGAGGAGGACCCTTAAAATTCCGTGGAAGGAGAGGTGGCAATGTCTCGAACCGCGTCACGGTCGTCGGTTCATCTAAAACTATTTTAGATTATATGTTTATATTATAATTTTACAAATCATGCATATTTATTGAAACAGCTTGTTTAGAAAACGCTACCCCAATGATACAGACGGTATCATCATGATCCACCGAACGAGTCAAGTAAGGCCAGCGGGAATGCGAACTGACCTTCCCCTACAGAACTCACGATTTTTCTTTAGATGCAGGCATAAAGATCGCAAAAGCCCAAAACATACTATCCGTCCGAAGGACATATATTGACACACTTCTCAAGGTCGTCGCACATGCCGACATTTGTTGTCAGCACAAACGATGTTTCAATTATCACAATGCTCACAACAATCACAGTGCCGCAATTTATCATTAGCTAACAACTCCCACTGTCATTTTATTTCCTGCATAAAGGCTATTATTCTGCCTTCCATCTTGCATAAGGCTAACTTTCTGCCTTGCGAGGTTAAATGCTACCTCCATCTGCATCTTATTTCCTGCATAAGGCTACCATTCTGCCTTCCAAGACTAAACGTTGTCTCTATCCGCATCTGCATTGCATAAGGCTACCATTCTGCCTTCCAAGACTAAACGTTGTCTCCATCTGCATTTATTTCCTGCATAAGGCTACCATTTTGCCTTCCGAGACTAAACGTTGTCTCCATCTGCATTTACATCTTGCATAAGGCTACCATTCTGTCTTTCGAGACTAAAGGTTGTCTCCATCTGTATTTACATCTTGCATAAGGCTACATTTCTACCTTCCGAGGTCAAGCTCTACCTCCATATGCATTTGCATAAGGCTACAATTCTGCCTTCCGAGGCTAAAACGCTGCCTCCTATTTACTTTTAAAAGGCAACCCCTGTCTCTATCATTATTTACTCTGCTTCCTTTAGGTCTAAGCTCTGCCCCTTTAATTCACAAGACTAAGCTCTGTCTTGTTAGCATCATGCTATTGCATTTTCATGGGCTGAAACATCTCTAACCTATCCAAAGGCGTCATCGTTCGGAGGCACCATCTTCATGGCCCGAGAACACCATTTCATGGCCTGAGGATCTCTTTTATCAATTTGCATATCATTATTCAAAGGCATCATGGTTCGGAGGCACCATCTTCATGGCCCGAGAACACCATTTCATGGCCTGAGGATCTCTTTTATCAATTTGCATATCATTATTCAAAGGCATCATGGTTCGGAGGCACCATCTTCATGGCCCGAGAACATCATTTAGTGGCCTGCGAATCCCGCATCAAGCAGTTCATGGCCCAGGAGATCATGGTCTAAAGACGTCATCCTTAACCGTCCAAAGACAACATTCATAGTCCAACGGGAATTTGCATCATGTTTAAATTACGCACGATATATGCTTGTTATTCATTTGCAGGAAATCCAGCTAGGAACATCCAGCCAGGCAGGAGCAGTCCCGCTCCAGTTCTCCAAACTACCCTGTAAGCCGCTTGTTCACCCAACCCTACATCTTGCGTCCGTCCTTGTAAACTTCACCGGTATACTTTGCCGATGAATCATAAACTACATACGACCTGATTCCTGAAAAACAGGGATATGTAGGCAGCTCAGAAACCAGGGTGCGGCCTAAACCTCCTAAACTATTTCCACTCGGTCAAAATTGGCCATCATATCTTTACCCGATAACTCTTTCATCCTTCCCGGGTAAAGAGGGGCAACTGTTGATACCCAATTTTTTCTCAAAATTATTTTCAAACCTACATGTTATCTTTAAAATCACTTTTAATGCGAGTGGTATGTTTGTCCACAATTTTTCGTATTTTCTGTTTATTTAGTATTTTTTGTATTCAATAATTATTCATAAATTATATTATAAATAATTTCAAAATGTTTCCCAGCTCAATATATTATTTGTAATCCTATTTAATTCTATTAGGATTTAACTATTTTACAAATTAACCAATTAGGCACTATTTAATTAGGATTATACAGATTTTGCAACTATGGCCTAATTGCGCATTCATGTTATTTTCAATTCGATAATCAATCATTTTTATATTTTTATATTAGTTAATTACCTTAATTTTCATCCATGTGGAATTAATTTCATTTTTTTTTGCATAATTATTGGCTATTTTAATAATTATATATTTGATTTTATGGGTATATAACAATTAGCCACATTTTATTTAAATTCTAGCCTAATTTTAACCCAACCCATCAGATTATAACAACCCAATTCCATACCCAGCCCAAACCAAATCCTACCCGGCCCAACCCCGGATCAATCTGAGTCGTTGATCAAATTATATCAACGACCCAGATCATTATTTCCTTAATTAATTCGAACTAACCCCCCAACCCCTCTCATTTGCTCACCGTCTCTCATCTCTCTACTCTGATCTCTTTCTCTAAGTCTCTTCTAGAGACTTCTGTCTCTTCAGCTTCCGATGACTCTCTTCATCTTCTCCGGCCACCCCTCGTCGGAGACCTTGAAACCTTCATCACCCCATGCTCTCATGGCTCTCTTACGCCGGTAATGTCACCCCTAAGGCCCTCAAAGGGCAAGGACATGTCTACTCACACCCATGGTGTTTCTGTTTACTTCTAGCCTCCAAATCTTGATTTCGAGTAAGGTTTATGACCCTTGAGGCTCGAGCCAGTGCTGTTCGAGGTTCTTCTCATCTTCTCTGAGGTTTTCTGTAAAACCCTAATGTTTGAAACTTCCGATCCTTTTAGATCTACAATAGATCTATGTCTATTACGAGTTATTATGATGTTTCTTTAAAGGTTTTCAATTTTTCCTAAGCGATTCTTCACTTCCAACTAGGGTTTCCTAAAACATTTTCTTCAAAAACGATTTCCTCTAAGTTTAAGTGTTGTCCTATGAATTATTTTTCTCATATGCTTAAACGTTTTTGTTAAATATCTTTTTAATCACGATTTGTTATGTTAAAACTTTAGTTTTAACACTGTATTCTAATCCTGAGTATGTCTTTATCGATTTGTTCCTTCGATTTGTATGTGTTTCCCCATGAGTAACCCCTGATTCTTCCTGTGATTTTACCCTACCGTACTTATTAGGGTTTTCTGACTATTCACTTTTTCCTATATCAGGATTATCCTTTGTGATTCTGATTTTGTCTATTACCTGTTTATTGCACTCATGCTCATAATGTCCTGTTAATTAATATTATCTGCTGGTCTGAATTCTGTTTCTATGTGATTCTTACTTTAATATGCTATAGGACTTTTGATTCTATTTCTTCTTACCTAATGTGTGTTGGTCCCGCTTAAATCAGTATTATTTTTAACATTCTTGAATCCCTGAATGATTGAGAGTAGTACTATACTGATTTTCACACGATATTCTCTACTGATTCTGAATGTTTCCTTAAATACATGAGGCTTTCCCTTAATTAGTACTAATTTCGAACCCCCGATTTCCTGTGTTGATACTCTTTACTGATTTCCGACTACTTTTCTTATTTTTACAACTTTAGATCATTCTCTTACTTTATTATGTGGTTGACTGCACTATTAATCGATTCTTATTGTTATTTCTTTCATTAGACTTTATGTACCTAGCCCTAATTACTTATTATGTACTTACAATGTTTGAATTCTTTCCTTGATTGTCCTACTCCTGCTATGTGAATTCTTTCCTTATTTGCTACCTCTTCTTTACCGTTTCAAATGACTCCCTTAATTAAGGGAAGACTTGGGTTGATTCTTATTTTAACTGATTTTGAGTTCTATAATTACTAAACAAATTGATTCCTTCTTTATTAATCATGTACTGATTCTTCTTGCCTTGTATGTTCTTACCGTTTGAATTAATTCCCTTAACCTAAGGGAGTACTTGCCTTAATTCTCTGATTGATTGATTCTGAGATCCTCAATTATTATGCTATCATGATTCATACCTTATTTTACCTAGCCTTAAAACTATTTTATATATTCTCTCTTTAGGACATACTGAAAACAGGAACACTGTGGTTCAAAACTATCTCTTACACTTAAAATCTCTGCTCTATTTCTCTTGTGCTACTTGCTACTGCCTAATTGTTAGCCGGATGCAAGCCAATACTAACTATTGTGCTATCTCTCTTGCTCATTCTGTGTTTACTATCTCTTATACTGGTATGTCCTGATTTCAATTCAAGTCTCAAAAACTCAACATGATTCTTTTATTACTTCAATTCATCATGTTCTTAGTTTGTTTTTGCTTATGGTTCTGTTGTTCAACTTGCAACTAATCTATCTGTTTCATGGATTATTAGCATGTCCCTTAATGTGCTCCCTTCCTTAGACTCAGCATGTTTATATCCCCCTTTAGGTTCTAATTCAATCATGTTTCTCTGATTATTAGTCTAAACTTCCGTGTGGTAGTATAACCTGTACTTTATGATTGCTTTGTTATGTGTAGTTCTGAAATACCTACTGTACTTTAGACCCTTGAATCCCCTTACGACTTCTGTGACTCTGAACCCATGTATGAATCTGCTTACTGTGTGCTTACACTTACATGCTCTATATTTGTCCCCAATTCCTCATTACCATGTTTGTGGTTGCTGAGCTTATCTTAGTTCTTGTTCTACATGTGTTGTTCCTGAGAATAGGATGTTGCTTGTTCTGGATGCCCTACTCTTTTCAAACTATCTTACTGGATAAAAGTCTTCAACTGTTTGTTTTCAAAACTCATTTCTTTTGAATCAGTCTTTCTTGTTTAAACTGTTTCCTACTAAATCTCTGTAAAAAAAACCTTTTCAAACTCATCCTTAGCACTTCACTTTACTCCTAAATTTTTAAGTTCCACCCCCTCAGTTGTGATGACCCAAAAGGTCATCCTAAGTAAATCTAGTTAAATTTGTGTTCTGAGGCCCTGAAAGCCTCCGTTAATCTCACCTTGATATGCGTGCGCAGCCCGGGCATGTAGTCAGGAAGTCTTTATGCTGAAAGTTGATGAAAATAGAAATTTATGATAATTAAATGAATAAAGTTGACTTTTGTCAATAGTTTTGGTAAACACACCCGGACCTATGATTTGACGGTCCCGAAGGGTCCGTAGGAAAATATGGGACTTGGGCGTATGCCCGGAATCGAATTCCGAGGTCCCAAGCCCGAGAAATGAATTTTTAAAGAAAATTGTTTTCTGAAAGTAATAAAGCTTTTTGAAAATGAACTTTGATGTGAAAACCGTATTACCGGACCCGTATTATGGTTCCGGAGCCCGGAACAGGTTTATTATATATTATGTGACCTATCTGCGAAATTTGGTGTAAAACGGACTTGAAATGACGTGATTCGGATCAAAATTGGAAAAATTAAGCTTTATGAAGTTTTGAGGAAATTCAATGAGTTTTAAGGTTTAATTCCTTGTTTTTGATGATATTTTGGTGATTTAAAAGCTGGAATAAGTCCGTGGGATGTTTTGGGAGTCGTGTGTGTTTTAGGTTTTGAGCTCCGAGGGCTCGGGTGAGTTTCGGGTAGCTAACGGGGTGTGAAAACATGAACAAATCTGGTGTTTAATTGCAGCTTCTAGTGTCTGGTAGCTTAGTTTATGCGATCACATAGGTGGAGCTGAGATCGCATAGAGTTGAGAGTGGGGGAGGGCATGTTGTTCTCTGCAATCGCATGGATGGGTCCGCGATCGCAGTGTAGGGAGCCCGGACGTTCTGCGATCGCATTCCTTCTTCGCGATCGCATAGGCTTAGGTGAAGGGGCAACTGGGTTGCACTATGCGATCACATATCGTCTTCCGCGATCGCATAGTGTGTCAGTGGAGTCAGGTGGGGGCTGGGTAGTATCTCTCTGCGATCGCGTAGTTTTGTCTGCGATCGCAGACGCCTGGCCCGCTCCCTTCCGCGATCGCACCCCCTTGTTCTGCGATCGCATAGTAGCAAAACTTCAAGCTATGCGATCGCAGCCCCTCTTCCGCGATCGCAGAGAACAAAATTGCCCAGTTATTTTTAAGTCTTAAAAACAGAATACTCTACACGTGATTTCATAATTTCCAGCCTTCTTCTCCTCCTCCAACCTCCATTGTCGACCCCCAAGCTAGGATCCTTCAATAAACCTTTGGGTAAGTGATTT